>VWYP01008937.1:142492-196202 GCA_013400435.1 Pycnonotus jocosus | reverse complement strand
GCTAAAACTTAAGGCATCACAGGTCCCAGCCCACCAGGAGCTGGCCGAGCAACACCTCAACAAAGTGTGTCCTACCCTGTGTCCCCTGCAGCTCCAGTGCCCCCATCTCATACAATTCCTGTCTTCACTTTAAGTGGTACCAAGTGGCCCTCCTTGCCCAGCTCCCAGTGCATGTAATGTTAGATGTTTCCAGACCTCTACATCTGAGCTAGATGTCTCACAGTCCTCCACAACAGCTGACTGACACAGGCATTTCCAGGGCACAGATACCCTGTCTTAAAGTCAGTGCCTATTTCAGAGCATTTCTAAAACTCTGCAAGTGTTGTTTTCTTCTCCACTGACTGGAGAGCTTTATTCCAGACAACCCCCCTGGCAATGAGCTTTCTCCACGGCAAAGAGCAACACCCTCTGCAGTGCCTTTCCTATTTTTCTACACCAATTTTTTTATTCCTGCCTTCAGATAGATGGGAGATGCCTTGCACTCCTTCCACTTAATTAGAACAGAAGATCAGAGAGGGCACAAGTCCTTACAACCAGTTCCCAATGCACTGAACACTCAGTCTGGGCAGAAAGCACTGGATGAAGCCCAGGAGCAAAGAGCACTTACCATATCTGTTATGAAAAACAATAGCAAAAGGCTCCTGCAATTTAACAGCTTGCTCTACTCCTGTTGTTTCCCAGCCACAGACATCACTGTGCCAAATAAACAAAAAAGAAAAGAAAAAAAAACCAACCCAAAAAAACCAAAAAACCCTCAAACCAAACAAAAAAAAATTCTTCTATGCTACCTGGCCAGTATTACTAACCAACAACTCTCAAGAGGTCTGACACTTACTCCTTCCCTGAATGTGGACTTCTTGTTCCACTGATACTTTGCTTAACCCGATTAGCTGCACACAATGCTATTAAAAGATACTGCTTGCCAAAAGGGGCATCCATAATCTTTACAGACCTCTGTGCTGTCTATATTTACATGTACAATTGGGATTAGCTGTGTATTTATTTTAAAAAACTTCAACCTTCCTCACAAATAAAAGCCTCTTTTAAGGAAAGAATGATTACAGACAGAGGAAAGATGGAAACCCAACCTCACTGAGCACTACTGTGATTTTCCCCAGACTAGTCTCAATGAAAATGAGTCAACATTTTCACTTCCTTGCTACACCAAGAAATGTCACCCTAAAAGAGAGCATATGCAGAGACATGGCATTCTCCCTGTGTGGCTGTTTCCCATGTCTGGCATCCACAGCATTAACACACTCAGGGACTATGCTTTCAACACTTTGAGACTATTCCAGAGCTTTCAAGGGCTGCTTATCAGTCACTTCTAATTCAAGCTTTGAAAAGAAGCAAGTTCCCATTTCTTGTTAGTTTTGATCTTCTAGCCCTTCCTCCTCTTTTACCATGCTCATTATTTGTAATTATATCCCAAATATCCTTGCTGCCCCTCAGTGCTCCTATCAGCCCANCTCTTTTACCATGCTCATTATTTGTAATTATATCCCAAATATCCTTGCTGCCCCTCAGTGCTCCTATCAGCCCAGCCCACGAGGAAGCAGCAGACCCTTGGGTCAGCAGGGCTGTCACATCACCCCTCCAGACCTAATGCCCAGCTCTACACTCCTCTCTAACATGAACACATTGCTCTTTAATCTCCTTTGAAATTACTTATATCAGTCGTTTTCAGCTGAAAATTTGAGCCAGGCTTTCAATTATTCCTAAATCCCCAAACTCCTAAAGACATTTATGTGTATTCTGCCACATTTTTTTCTTTTCTGGACCCCTAATTCATTTGAGGCTGTTTTGGCAGAAAGAATCCCAGCCCTAATTGCATTACTTAGAACTTCACAAGGCAGCTGGATATATTCAGACTTTCTCAAAATCAGGCTATTTGCATCTTGAATCTAATTCAAGCACCAGGTTTCAACCACCAGAAGCTGAGGTTGGAACACTGCCAAAGCCATCTGCAAATTAAAGATGAACTAAAGAGGTTTACTGAATGAAAGCCAGAATTCAGCAAAAATATATCATCAATATTTGCAAGGAATCAGAATAAATGACATTTACTAAGTTTTTATATAACCTATTTAAATGTAAACCAGAATTCTAAGCCAGATGTGTTAAAATAAATGTCCAGTCCTAGGCCAGTGAGCAGAGTGACCTACAGTGGACAGATGTCTGGAGAACAATGGGTGAAGTTCAGAGAGCCATGAGCAGCTCTGTCAGCAGGAGGAAGACAGAGACAACCCTTAGCAATGTTTACAAATAACAACAGATAAATAAGTGTTTGGATGAATACTGTGTGCCACTGGGAATGAAAAAGGCATTGAGCTCTCACACTAACCAGGTCAAATGACTTTCTTTGCTCTTGGTGAACCTGCTGCAGCACGGGATGATGATCACCAGAGAGACAACCAGGAGGTGGTTCCAGCATATCCCAAATGTTCAGAGTAGGACACATGAACTGCATCTCTTTCTCCCTCCACAGCTGCAGGGTTTGTACAGACTCATTTGCACACAAGTATCTGAGGTTGGGTGGGACAGGTCCTTGCTGTTCCTGCTGCACCCAGCTGTCACCTGCTGGGCTGCCATGGACATTTTGAATGTGTTGGTGCAGCCTCTGAACAGCTTCCAGTTCACCTCTCAACTCAGCCTCCCGTAGAAATCACGTGCTATTACTATAGCAGGGTTTTAAATTAAGAGATTTTGTCAGATCTTTCCCTTTTCTGACCCAGATATAGAGCAACTGAGAGGTGTTTTAAAGACTTTTATTCCATTTTCAGTCTCATGTGAAAGGTAAGACAATATAAATGTTACAGTTCACGCCACCACAATCAGAAGCCAACAATTTCCTAATTACAATACATTATAAGCATTTCTTGGCCTATCAGCTTTTGCCACACAATGATGCAATGCCTTAAAGCCAATCATCTAAAATCACCCCTCGTGGGTCCTACTACAATGCATCCTTCATAGTTCTATTTCTCCAAAGTATCCAGTTTTATTTGCAAGGCCATCATGTGAAACTTGTTTCTAGCTCCATTTCTCTCTCAACAATGTCCATCCTATTCCATGGCATTTCTAAGTCAGCATTTCTTATCTCAAGGTTTGCATACAGATCCACATTATGTGAGCCTTCTGTTAGGCCCTAAGAATTCTCTACAAATCCATTTCCTGCAAGATTGCAGGGTTAGAAGGTCATTTCAGAAGCCATTTAGTGCATGTGCTTGCTCCCCACACCTAAACCATTCCTGACAGAAGTTTGCCTAACCTTTTAGAAACCTCCCAGTGAGGAATACTGCACAGCTCTGCAGGGTGAAGCTCATAGTTAGTGGCTCAATAAAATGATGCTAATGTACTCAGACCATTCATCAGGCAGCTAATGAGGCAGATATCATCAGCAAAGGAGCTGAGCAGAAGAGCCAGGAGAAATACGTGGGGATGAAGAGTTTATTTGTTGAAAAGCTCAGCCCAAAAGATACCATTTCAGCATATAAAGAGATTCAGTGAACATGGCTGGCCCCAAAGGCTGGCTGACACCCTCCAAGAAATTGCATTTATTATGCTGTACAGTAATATAGATTTATTACATGATTTGTTCAAGGTAGTTCCTTAAGGACAGTGTAACACAGCATCAACTGTAAGAAACTACAGGGCTGTGTTCTGAACAGTTCTCTTGGCTGTCAGGCACCCTCACTCTGGCTGGAATCAGTGGAAATTTCTCCAGCTTCACAGGGCATCAGCCAGGTCAGAGACTGTCATTTTCCAGCAGAGATGGTGCTTTCTCACTCTGACACTTCTTCAGCCTTTGCCAAATCCCTTTCAGCAGCAATCTAGTAATGGCTGGGAGAGTTTTTATTATCATTACCTTATTTTTCCTTTCAGGGACCATTTTCAGTCTGAAAAGGTCAGGTCAGCCAGCAGCCCTTTGACTCTGTGAAATTTATTTTTCTTTTAAATAAAACTTCACAGAAAAGCTATGTGCAGCCGAACCCCAGCCATCTTTGAAAGTGTCTGGGATTATTTATTTCTTGCAACCTGCAGAAACAAGTAGCCTCTAGTAAAACACTGTCTCTTTCATCCAGAGCCTTATCTGTTGCCCAGTTAAGTCAATAAAAGATATCCACTCACTTCAAAGGACAACAGGGTGAACCACAGTTAACCAGCTCATGTACTCATCACCCTGATGTTGTTTAAATAACAGGTAATGGTCATTGTCATCCTTGCAAGTGAAGCTCTAGAGAAGGCAAAAACCTTTCTCCCTTTTAAAATAATCCTATTGAATTTCATGGAGGGAGATACCAAAGAGAAAATTCTACAGGATGGCACAAAATGGCCCTTGAAAAGATTATTTTCAGCCAAGCTGTATTTGCAGAGCCATCTCCAGTGATGGCTTAATAAGCTAATAAGAAGTATTGAGCACTTTGCCTGCCCCAAACTACATTTTTCTTTTACCTTGTGTCAGCACTACATCTAAAAAGAACCTGATCCATCATAAAGTCATTTTTTCCCCTCGTTTTCAGCAGAACAGTGTGTCAGCACTGCTGCGGACCCAGGAAGGAGTGGCAATGGCTGGCCAAGGCAGAAAGATGGACTGAGGAAGAAAAAGCATTTTCAATCAGGAGCAGGACTGACCTATTGGTCACACAGACTTAGACTGGATTAAATTGATGGCAAAAGTACTCCTGGATTTTGATGTTTCCTTTCCCAGCTTCCACAGCTGTATTATTCAAGGGTTTGGGTCTCTCAGGCACCACAGAACATTTTAATGAATATGGAAATTAACACAGTCTCTAGGGATACACATCTCCAAAGCCACTCAATAGAATTTCCAAATGCATATTCTGGTTCTTAGCAACAAAGCCTTACAAATCTTCATCAAAGAGAGACTTTTAAATGCCAGTCAGACCGTAGAAAATTGAGAGTTAAGAGAATAAGCTTTGTGCTTTAACTGCATCTTTGGTGAAATGCTGACTCCTGTTTCAAAACCACCTATCCCTGCTTTACAAAGAACAACTTGCGGGAAAGCCTTTCAGGAAGAAATTCAGACATGATGATACACGTTTGCATTGGATCTTAAGACCTAAAATATTCTTCTCCTAAAGGAGAAAGGAGGAGTTAAACCTCCCACCCTGCTCCATCATTCCTCCATAGCTTGACTTGGGTGATTTGGAGATGGGGGAGTGAGGGCTGTAACACATCCCAGACAAGGCATGAGATGGATGTAGCAAATGGCACCTTGTAAAAATGGCAGGAGGCATCAAATCCTTTGGGAAACAGGGCTGGGTCTCTTTTACAATACACAGGCAGGTTATCATGGGCCAGAGGCATGAGTCCCACTTCTTCATCAACTGCTGGCTTGCTTGTGGAGTGTCAGAGAGGTCTTCACTCACCTGCCTTACAAGTATAATCTCATTTGGCACACCTGGAGATGATACATTTCTCTACAAATTATTCTGGGACCCAGATCACTTTTTATTGTCTTACCTAATGCCAAATACTGAGACAGGTCAGGAATGGAATCCAGAAGCTGAGTCCTTAAACAGATAATACTGCCTTATCCACAAGCAAAGGGCAAAACCACAAAACAGATTTGAATTTACTAATGCAATTCCACAGTATTTTGCCCACTGTCTGCATGGCTTCAGGGAAATGGAAAGCTTGGAGCACTTATTTTCTTTACATTTAAGACTCTGTAATAGGCCAGTCACAAGTGCAACAAAGAGGACACTTCTGCAGGAGACAGCTTGTAAAAACAGCAGGTTAATAACCTGTCCTCTGTGTCTGTCAGGTCATCCCACATATAAGAGCCACCAAAAGCAAGTGCTTTTTCCCCAGAAAGAGGGAAAAAGACACAAAATAGTATGGCACAGAAAACAGCACTCGTTTGGGTTCCACTGCTCAGGACTATGAAAAACAGTGCTGGTTAATATCTTTGGAGTATGTTTGGTTTAGAATAGGATGCCAGTCAAATAAGAGCAGTTCAAGCATCAGGAAAAACATTTCAACTCAGCCTCTCAGGTGGGACCCGCTGCCAGGACTGGATTGAGGAGTTCCATCTCATCAGAAAACTTTTTATAATATCCATCCCTGTATCTCCTAAAATACCACCAAACTTTTTAGCTGAAAGTTATAAAGTTAACTGTCTCAAGGGCAACACAACTTTCTCAGGTCACAAATAAATTGAAATGATGGTATAAAACTGTCTGGCATGTTTCCAACAGAGAGGATAGAAGAGAAATGAGAGCGACATGTCCAATATCCAGCGATTCCGCTGGGAGGAAAATCTGCTAGACGTGATCAATTAATTCATTGTAATGAAGAGCACTGTAACCTGCTATCAATCATTTTTGTCCTGTGCTTTGTATCACATGGATTTCTAATATATGCACATGCCAGGGGACCTGGAGGAATATTACTCAGAGTGTCTTTAAACTGGCTTTTTTAACTACAAATCATGCGATTATTTGTTAACAAGTCGGGGATGTGTTAACGATCTGATGACATTTCATTTATGACTCTTGTCTAGGTAAAGCCTCCAAGGTGCACTAAATACCAACAAATAAAAAAACCCAGTCACCTTTAACAAGTGTGTGGGCACGTACACACCTCCTTGTGCATTTTTGTATGCACACATAGCAACTCACGCAAGGATAATTCTGTCATCATTTAACCCACAGGCTCCATCTCCCCTTGGCTGATAAAATTTGGTACAGCTCTGCTGCCTGCAGAGCCACACTGATTTACACCCACAGAGACTCTAGCTTCTTGTTTATCTTTTAACAGAATGACAAAAGGTTGTTAAAGTGACACACAGGTCTTGGGTGGAGTCGGATATCTGACCATTGCTCCATGAGACCCCCTGATGGCACAGCAAGAACCAAAACATCTTGTCTGCTCTCCAACCCTTCCAGCAATGACAGCTAATTAGGTGCTGCAGAATTAACTTTCATCTTCCACCTGTGTGCTGGTGGTGACTAATTGCATTCATGGGACAAATCAGTTCTCAGTTCCAAGCACACCAGAAAATCCCACCATGGACAAGCAGGAGAAGATGCTACTAGGATGGGATTGAGCTCACCAGGACACGGATGGCAAGGATGACAGAGCAGGGGCTTGATGTCTGTCCCCGTGTTTGAACCAAAAACTGCTCTGAGAAAGAGTTCCTTTCATGACACAAGATCTTGCTGCAGGTGGAGCACTGGGCAAGAATCCCAGGGTCCCAGGGTCCCACCATGGCTCCACAGGGTCTGTGGCATGGGCACATCAAAGCAATGCCCACAGTGCTCTGAAGGAAGATTGTAGCTAACTTCTGCCTTCTCTGCTTGCTAACACCCACTAGAACCTTGTAGTTAAATCCATGGCTGGATTTCCTCATGGGATTTGAAAAATCAATTTCTTTTATCCCCTCCCTCCCCACATGCTTTTAAGTTATGTTACATATCACTGAACTGCTGGTGCTCTGGGAGGAATATTAACATCAAATATAAATATAGGCACTACAACTAAGGCCATCTGTTCCTTTCTGTTGATTACAAATCTATTCTCCTCACCCAGAGCTACTCCAGCCTCTGTCTCTGGCATCCCAACAAGCAAATACACAAGCTCCACTCCAATTAACCTTTACACAGGTTTAGAGCAGCCACTAGGGATGGTCAGGAGCAAGCAAACAAGCATCCAGAGCTGGATAGAAAATATCCCCATGGACACCAAGAGGGAAACACATCATGGGGGCAACGCAACTGCCCATGAGTGCTTCAGTGCTTCACCTCAGCTGCTGGAGACAGACCTGTGGTTCTGGTAAGATAAAAATTACAGTTCAGGAAAAGCACATTGTGGCTCTGAATCAGAGCAGTTGCCAGCAGACCACCCTAACCTGGCCTGAGACAAGAGCAGGACTTTGCAGAGAGGTTGGGATACAGGTGCCCCAGAAATACAGGAGCAACAATATATAACTTGGGACAAAGCAAAAAGGCATTCAGACCCACATGACAAACCAGGAACAAACAAAGGCTCTTCTCTTTCTTTTAAGGACTCTGACCTAAAGCTCCAGCTAAAACAGCTGCAGTAATATTTCCCCACAAGCTCCACATAATCACTTTCTCCCCTTTCATTATTTCTTTTTCCTATTTCTATGCAAAACTCCCATGGGAAGAGGTCACAAAAGATTTGGATGGAAATACCCTTCAGCAAGCGGAGCAGGAAACACAATTTACAACCCTTTTCCTGGGGCAATGACAACCCTCTTCCCTCTCTCGTGACATCAGAGATTCCAATGAGAATTTTCCTTGTGTCCCTGCCAAGCCAGCTCAGCCTGATCCTTCCAGCAAGGAGCAGATGCCAGACTCCCCTCTCATCCCAGTCCCCCTGGCCAGCCCTCAGGATGGCTGCGTGGGGTGGTCAAGCTGTTTGGAGCTGCCCCGGGCAGTAACAATAGCTCAGGAAAGCTGTTTGCTCCCTCAGTTCCTTTTCAGGTAGCGTGGAGAAACGGAGCCAAAACCCAGCAAACAGAAGTTCCATCAATTGAGGCTCAAAATAGAAACCAGACCGTGCTGACCGCCCCGAGAGAGCACAGAAAGGGCTGCCCGGGCTTGAGTGCACACAGAGCTACAAGGGGTGTCAGATTTGATCCTGGGGCTGCAGGGTTTGCATATCACTCCCTCCAAGTTTATCAGCATTTTCATTGTGTAAGGAAGTAAATGATCAGGGATTTACAGAACAGAGGGCTCAGGCTCACTGCACTGCTCCAAGACACATCCACAGTCGGGCTCCACATCCCTGCCATGCAGCTGGGGAGGCAGCTGCACACCCTGACATCAAAATCTACAGGAGCCAACCAAAAGCATCAAAGGCAAAATTGAAAGCAAGTCTGAAATCTCAAGAATAGAACAAAGCCATGCCTCTCCCCAAAGCTGGAGCACCACCTGAGGCCAGCCTAAGAGGGAAGACTGCTCCCTACTCAAGTCAGTCTCCATTAAGCAAAAGTTTTCTCAGCATGCTGCAAGTTCAGCACACGAGCTCTGAAGCAGCTGACATTCACTAAGCTTGCTGCAAATTCATGTCTGAAGCAGGATCTGCAGGGGTTCATATTCCTACCCTAACTGGAAAATTTAAAATTCTGAGGTAGTGGTGAGACCCAGTGAGATGGGTGAGAACAGCCCTGGTGTCCATATCTGCTCTGTAGTGCTCTTCTCAGCTCTAAATCCGAGATCTAAAATCAGAGTCTATAAAAAAATCCTCTAATTCAGTGTTTAGCTTACATCTGCTTCCTTGTAACACAGAACATTGAAGCACAGCTTGGGTGCTCTGGTGACTTTATCCTCAGAGCATCTTTCTAACACAGAATCACAAAATTGTTTGGATTGGAAATGACCTTAAAATCATCTAGTTCAAACTTCCCTGGCATGGGGCAGGGATACCACAACACTACCCCAGGTTGCCCAAAGCCCCACCCCACCTGGCCTTGAACACTTTTAGTGAAGACAAGTGTTCTTATCCCAGGTGTAATTCTGCCCAGGAGTCAAGAGCCAGAACAGGTCCTTATTTGTAAAAGGTACAAAAAAGAGCTTTGCTCCTATCCAAGCATCTGTTACAACAGCAGCTGGGCTCTTCACCAGCTTGGAATCATGCCCCAAGTGCTGTGGCAAGTGGCACACAAGAAAATTAAATGCAGGTCTCCTGAGGGTCAAAAGGCTGGATCAAACTCTTCGTTAAGAGCTTTCTAAATCTGTAGTGTTGATCCTGCCTAAGGGACTGCTGGAAGGGAGTTCCTTTCACCATGGGAGGAGATGCTGCAGCAGCCCTTGCCACGGCAATTCCAAACAGCAGTTCTGCAGAGCCTCAAAAAGCAACAAAATAGGAACATTTAGCCCCTCTTTTATCATTCTGCAAAGCTTTCTTGATAATCCATCTGTTTGCTTGCCAAGGAAAGCTCATCACTTGAAGTCAGGGGCACAGGATTCTCCAGCCTGCTGGAGATTCTCCAGTGCTGCTGGATGTGCCTTTACTGAGCAAGCAGGCTTCCCCCCTGCAGGCAGGGGCGTGTGGGCTGCTGTGCCAGGCCACCATCATGACCATCATTATCATCATCCATCTTGTGTCTGCCAGCCCTATGGAGCAGCACAAGGTTAATGCAGTCCCAGGGAAAAAAAAAAAAAAAAAACCAACCAAAAAAACACCCCCCCCCCCAAAAAAAAACCCAACCAAAAAACCACCAAATAAACAAACAAAAGAACACCATAACACCATATATATACTGAAAGGCAATGTGCATATAAAGCAGCTGATTTCCAACTACTGTGAACTCTGCATTTCTCAGGCTAGTGCTGGCACAGGTTCCCACAGCCTCCCACCACCACTGACCACAGTGGACTTTGTGTGCAAGGCTCAACATTGAAGGAAGAGCAGTGGAAATTAAGAGATGTTACATGGGCATGACATGCTCATATCTTGAAGGGGTAACCAAACATATTTTTAATTGGCTTTGAAAATCAGAATTAAGCACAGCTAGAGCATGATTACATTTCCATTTTTCTCTACAATTTTCTCTACAAACTGTACCTATTTCAACAGTATCAAATCTGCCCTGAGCTGGGAGTCTGGAAGTTTGCTGTCCTCACTTAAAAGAGTCTAAATGTCTCTTTTGACTGTCCAAGGAGAGAGGTGGAGCCTCCAGAGGATGGTACATGTCATCTCAGAGGAGTCCCTGCCACCTGAGAGTCTTTAAGCTGAAAACACTCAGGATGTCAAAGTCATTTGTTCTGAAGGCTGGAAGGAAGGAGGCGAGGAGGGAGGAGTGTTTGAGTTGTGGGGTTTGCTCAGCTGAAGAGCAAAGGATATTTCATTCTGAAATACCCATGCAACAGGACATGGTCGGCTTTCCAGCTAAATGTCTGCTTGTCAAAATGCATTAGAAAACATACCCTTTGATGTGGAAGACTGCAAATCCCACCCAGGATAACATTTGCTTCTAAGGCAAAAAAAGAAGAAAAAAAGGAAGTAAAAAGTCACAAAACCAACCCAGTGGCCATTTTCCCTCACTTGAAATATTTCAGACATCAAATTTTGTCAGGACTCAGAATACAACCACAGAATACAACCCACAGAATCCAGCCAAAGCTTCATCACATCAGATAGAGACCCTCAACATTAATTAATTGTAACACTCAGTGCAGAGATAACCCCAATCAATGTGAATTAAGGGTCTCCTGCAGCACTCAGGGAGACTCCATGGATGGAGCAGCCCTGACAAAGCCACTCCATGCCTCCCCAAAATCCTACCTTCCACGTGTCTATATCCCTGCAACGTCCTATCATATCTATTCACAACCTGTCACACGCCAAACAACTGGCTGCCTAATGCCATAATTCAATGTTCATAATGAAACATCATAATTATCTGCTCATCTCAAGTACAGCAAATCAATGTACAACTCTGCACCACCAGGCACAGAGACAGAGAAATAATCATGAATCTTCCACCACTGGCTGAGTATTTCACACAGGCACAGAAGCAAAGGCAGCAAATCTCAGTTACAGCCTTTATACACCTGACACCTCCAGCAGCACTGGAAAATCCAGCACAAGAGATGGCAAAGTCAGTGAGGCATTCTGGGGCTTTCCTGAAGAAAATAACCTGGGGGAATCTGCAGGAAACCCCCAGTGAAGAATCTTGGGGATTTCCTGCAGAAGATTTCCTTTACATCCATGGAATCCATAAAGAGAAGGAATTAATTGCTGAATCAAATCCCCAAGGAGCAACACCAGACTCCTGACTCACAACTGCCTCTGTGTCAGTCTCTTGTGAAGATCTGTGAAGATCATTTTAAGCTGTTTTGCTTCTGTAGGCTTTTACCTTCAGTCTCTACAAAAGCTTTCCAATTTAAAAGCTGAAACATATTTTTAAAAATACATAAACACAAGTGGTAAGCAAAAAAGTCACATGTTGGCAGGTTATCTCAACAGGAATGAGGTTGATTTTCTTTCCAAAAAAGTCATTCCCTCTCCCCGTCCTTTTCTGTGAGAGATGCCTGAGTGAAGCAAACTGCTACAGCCAAGTTTCATATCCCAGGAAAACTGTTCTCTCTGATGGAAAACCCTGAGAAGCAGTGAGCCACAGCTGCTCTGTCAGGAGCCATTATGATGAAGGATTACCAGCACAAGCCATCTGCCCAAGCTTGGGGGTTTGCTTTGCTTTTTGATTTTTATTTTTTTTTTTAATATGATGCTGCTGTAAATTAGGGCAAAATTAAACCCAGGAGTGGCTGATCCCTTTGGGGCTGAGTTGCCCCTGGAGCACCACTATCGCCACTCCACCATCCAAGGATATTAAAATAAAAAAAAACACCCCTGAACAATGATTCAGCACGATATGAACTGATTGGCCAGCATTCCTTTGTTAAAAAACACACTGCCAAACTGGAAAGGGGACTAAATCAATAGCCACAATTCAGGCTACATTAATTCCAAATCCCTTTCACTGTGCAAATACATTACAGTGATTCACAGAGACAGCCTCAAAGAAACAAGTGCCTCTGAGTTATTACACAGCAAAATGTGAGGTGCTTGGGAGTCATGTGGGCAGACAAATGATGGCATTAATGATTTAATTGGCCCTTACAGATAAAAACACATATGAGGAAGGGCAGGGCCATCAGCAAGCAGCAGAAGCCAGGCCAGAGGAGAAGCTCTGAGGTATTTATCCTGTGCTGGCAGAGCAACACAGCTGCTGGCTGGATGGGAAAGCCACGGTCAGGAAGCAGAACCACTGAGGGATGCAGGGGTCATGTCCTCATCATAGAGACCAAAGGGCCATGGGATAGCAATGGTGGGTGCCCTGTAGAGGGAAGGAGAAGGTGGAATCTCAGGATTATCTTTGCATTTAAAGCCAGAGAGCACTTTAGGGTACCTGGTGCAGAGGTACAAACTGACAGGGCAAATCGCAGAGGTGCAACCAAAAACAACCCTCTTGTGGGTTTGGGAGGTGCCTCACCAAACCTCATCAGTGCAACAGAGTGGGAGATGCCCTCATCCACAGAGAGGACACAGAAAATGTTGTTCATTGCCTCAGTCCAGTGATAAATGCACACTGGAGGATAATGGTGCTAATCCTGATGCCTTTTCCTTTCTGCCATTCACTACAGCTGTGAAACACAGCCCACTGCAGACACACAGACAATTCCCATCCTCACCATCTGCTGCCCTGTAAATTTTCATAAGCACCAGTGGCTGGTCCTGCCTGCAGCCCCTCAGCTGCCAGGAGATGCACACCAGCTCTCACTGCAAGTGATCCCAAACAGAGGAACATTCTGAAAAGCCAGGACCGAAATTTTGTATACAGAAGTGAGTGTAACTGGACCATTAAACACCATTCTCACATCCTGCACAGAGAATAATTCTCAGTATTTTGGAATAGTAATGATGTGGCTACCACCAGCTGTTTTTATGGGGCCATTGCACTTACACAAGAGTAGCTTTTAAAGAAGGAAAACTGCTGCAGATGATGCTACCAGATACATAATCAAGCTCTAATTACCTTTTTCTTCTACAACCACATGCTACCCAAATTATAAGCTGCATCATGTTAGATGATGGTAGACAGAGGTGGGAAAGCAGCTTTTTAAGGTCTTTTTTTGCCCATGGGAAACTCCTTAACAAACAAGGTCCCACCTCCGGGTTAGTGGTGAAAACCTGCAGCCTGCAAGGCACAGCTGATCACCCAGGTGATTTAGGATATTTCCCCTCACAGATACTTCACCAGCCTGGGTGCTGGGCAGTAACAGAGCTCCCACAGAGATGAATCATCTGAAGACACCCTATGTAGTGCAGAACAGCTAAACACCTAAATCTCTGCTGTAAATTAGAAACAAACAGAGAATAACTTGCTTAGGAAAGCCAAGCTTAACTGATCTTCCTCTCCTGGAGAAGGTATCTGCAAGCTGCATGCAGAGCTGGAAGGGAAGATGTGCCCACAGTATTTGGGGTCACAGAGGACTGTAGGACTGTACAGGCTCTCCAGGACAATTGGAGTGTTTGCAGTGTAATTACTTATGTCTGGAGCCCATGGATTTAGTACAACCCTAACTGGGTGGCTTGGAGAGGAAATTTTCCAATATAATTTATTAGTCATGAAAGCACAAAGGTTTTCTAGGACTCGCATGCAAGTAAAGTTTATCTTTTTACCTAAGAGGATCTCAGGCATAATTCTTTTTTTTTTAAAAATTGTATCATTATTCAATACTGCAGTTCACATAACCATTTCACTTTCATCCTAAAGGGGAAAAAAGAAAGCTCTTTTATAATCACATTCAGTCATAGGCTCCCCCTAAAGTCTTGATGGACCAGGCTGAGTTCATGGAAATGAATGTGAGCCCAAACAGCTAGAAAACTATTTTTCATGAGCAGAGTTCAGGAAAGGAAGAAAGGGAGGCACAGATCTATTGGCATCTCAAACCCTACTAAAAATCACAGAATGCAGAATAGCTTAACCCCTGGAGCTCAAGTTTGGGTGCTGCTGCAAGAAGCTTGGGCAGGGGAATCTGTGCTCAGTGTCCTAGAGAAAGAAACTAATTTCCAGCAATTAAACAATTTACTTGCCCAAAGTTAAGGCAGAGATTAAGTTAAGATTATGATATATGAGGAAAATGTTAAAGAGCACACCTTTGGTGGTCTCTTCCTTAGGTGAATAATGTGCTTTCCTTAGCAAAGGCCATGAGCTTCTGAAGAAAAGTCTCCTGGATTTACACCAAGCTTTCTGAATACCCACACATGTGAGCGAGAAAAGGCTTGTCTTGGAAAGGATTAACTCCTCAGGCCAAGCAAGCTTTAACACATGACTGAGGATTCTCTGAAGATTTAGGTAGCCAGGAAAGGGGAAATAATAAAAATAAAAATAATAATTTTTAAAAAATGAAATACACAAACAGAAAAACAAACAAACAAAAACCAAACACAAACTGACTTTTGCAGGCCAACAAGCACCACAGCTGAATTAGAACTGCCTAATGCTTGGTTAAGATCTGTAGCCTCAGGCAATCATTCTCTATTAAACAGATTATATTCAGCACAAACACAGGATATTTGTAAGCTTAAAGCTAAGAGGCTACACATGAAAAGACAGAAAATAAATTGTTCTGGGAATAGGAGCAGGAGGAAATCTAGAGGTAAAAAAAAATCTGGTTTTAAAAATAGGAAAGGAGGTGCTTAGTGTTTACCAGAGAAATGATCACCCCCAAAGAACCCCCATAACCCCCTTCTTACCCCATAACTACATCCAGGATACACAGATCCCCTCCTGTCCTCCTACTGAAGCAGGGAATACAATGATGGCAGGTCTTTGGAAGATGCTTTCCCAGATCCTGGGCCCCAGGATCCCCCAAAAGCTCCTGCTGCTGCCAAAATGCTCCAGACCACAGCAGGGCAAGTTCCTCATCCAGGAGGACCTCATCTGGCCTTACACCACGGCAGAGGCTCTGGCTCAGTAGGATCTGTACTTATGGACAGGAACTGGCTGGGAGTTTCTGGTTGAAACATTGCTCTTTGGAAAAACATCAGTTTCCTGAGAAATTTTGTGGGAAGTGACCACATTATTGTAAACTTTTCAAACTGAACCATTTCAGAAAATCTTTATGGCTCACATGTCCTCATTAGTCATTTTATATATAGAAGATCCACTTTTTCACTCAAATGGCACAGAATACTTTAACCTCCAAGTAGAAAAACTCTTAACATGTAGCCTTGTCTTTTTTAGATTTCTTTTTCATTTTTTTTTGTTTTAAAAATGAAGCTTCACTTCTATATTGAATTGGAGTGTGCTTGTTCTGAGTTTTGCTGAGCAGAGGAACAGCTGGTTCCAGAGAAGTTCAGCTTTTCACTGACTCAGAAAAGGGCCACCATCCAAATCCACCAAATCAGTAACTATCTTTCAACTAGTTTCAAGCAGGAAAACAAAAAAAAAGTCTTACTCAGGACCAAGCCATACAATACACCAAACTGCCTTCACTTCCAAAGCTGCAGCCTTCAAAGAATGAAGCTCTGAAAGCACCTGGGATTTGATCCACAAAGTCCTCTTGCCACTGGGGATTTGGTACTCCCATTAGTTGGTAAGAAAAAAAAAATGCAATATAATCTGTCAGCAGAAAAACTTTGTGATAAAACATGTGTTATTTGTTTCTGAAGTGGCTGGAAGAGGCCCCTGCTTTGCTGGAGAAACAGCTCATGCTTTGTTTTTGGGGGGTTTTTTGTCTGACTGCATTTGCCACATCTCTGGAGTCCCAAGTAAGCCAAACTGAGCAGAGCAAAGCTGACAGCAGGACCCTCCCTCTGTGAACCAATAAATCTAGTGTGGATAAAGAAAATAAATGAGAGAAGGAAAAATCTCTTTTAAAAGGAAAATTCTCCACACAGAAAAAAAACTGTTTTAAAAGGGACCACTGAGACACACCTGTCCCCACATCATCCCAGAAAAAATCCCTCTGGGGCAGGAACAAGCTCCAAGGGGAATCACACAACTGAAGCAAGAGAAGGAGAGAAAGCTCCATTGCCATTCACCATTTCCAAAATGCCCTGGTGAAAAGGTTTAATGACAACGTGGCATTTACTGATCTCACTGTATTTTTATATTATCCAAATTATAAAAATCTTCAGGTCTATCACCCAACCTCACTCCTTTAGCCATGTGTGTATTTACACACAGCATGACTAGACATCAAGGACAGACTGAGGATGAGGTTTAATATAGACTGAAGCTGCTTGTACAGCCTCATATCTTTAATGTATTTAAATCTTACAGTATCCTACGACACTGTTGCCAAGCCAACTACAAAAGGAGCAGCTCTGTGTTTTCATTGTGAAAAAGCTAAAACACAGAACCAAGAGCACAGGCTCTAAGTGAGAAATGGATGGGAGGGAAGGACACAGAGCAGTTAAAGAAACCCCTGATTTCAGAGGAAAAACTTCCCCTGCCTTCAGCGCACTTTGAATCCATCCCCCTTCAGGAGAAGCTGAGGGAGATTTGCATTTCAGACTTTTTTAAAATAAAAACCCAACAATATTTGCTTCAGAACTAAAAATTGTCCTGGAGTTCAGCTGAGGAGAAAAGCTTTCTCATCTCTTATCAACTTCAACTTCAATGCTTTTCAGGATTGCCACACTGCAATTTGCAAATATCTATGAATTTCCAGACTCCTACGCCAACTTGGCTTCGCTGGAGGTTTCTTATCAGTTTCCTGTTAGTAGTAAGAGTTTCCTTCCTTGAATTTCCCTAATATGATCTCTTTTTAAATCCAAAGTATGATTCAATAACCAAATGATAATTCTTTTCCTTTAGCTTGACATTAATAAAGTCTTGTAAAAGTCAGAGAGAAAATTATAAATTCAACGCAATTCCCAGCTTGTAGCATGTCAGACACGAGATCTTATTTAGACTGGTGAGAAGTGTTCTCTAAACCAAGAGTCACTTGTTTATTGAAATCAAGGGTATCTATATATAGCACATTTGTACATTAAAAATAAAATAAAGTCAGTGCTCTGTGAATGTAATGCTCCAAGAAAGCAATGTGAGATTCCAATGTATTTCATACCTTCAGTATAAATAAAAAGGTTTCACCCCATATCTAGAAGCCACTTTTCATTTAAATCTTTGGTATTATCACCAAGTTATCCTTCAGCATAACAGAATTGGTTGCCAACATTTGTCTTTATCTTTGCTGCCTATGTTCTCTTTTTTTAAACAAACAACTTGCTCTATTTTGATAACTCCTATCTACACTGACGCTCTGTAAAATGACCCCTCGTGCATTTACATCCAACTTCACAGAACTGAATTTCTGCTCCAGAGAGCAAGCTGTGAAAAAAGTAAATTGCAAAGATTTCTACAACTCCTCTGATTAAAAGAAATTTCTTTAGTCCAAAGTCACCCTTTTATATCTTTACTGAAGTTACAACTTGTCCTAGTGCTTTTTTCCTAGAGCATCCATTCTTCAAAGGAAACTACTGAGACAAACTCAGTATCAAAATGTAATTTCATTTGCACCATTGAAGTCAGTGGAGTTTCTTTACAGCTTGACCCAATAGCACATTTCAAAGAAAGGAGGGAAAAGAAAAAGCACCATGGGCTTATGAATAGCAGAAATCTTCCCCAGCTTCCTTCAGGATTGATTCTCAAGGTTAATTGGTCTTTTATGTACACATGACTTGCACGAGCTGGCTCTCTCTCTCTGTAAATTCAGTTCATAAAACCATTTCTAAACCTGCCTGTGCTATAGTAGGGGAAGAAGCACAAGCCTAGCAGGGAAAGGAGATAAATTAAAGCTTTATAAGGAGAAGGGAGAAATAAAACTGAGATGGAGGCAGTAGGCAAGGTCATTGCTGCCAAATAGGAAGTAGGGGGTTGTTTTAACTGTAAGGGATACATTAGAAAGAAATATATCAGCTATCATGTTATACATTCACAGAGTAAACTAGGTACATGCAGATAATATTGCAGCATGGTTACATGAAGTCAATAGAATATCCCACATTCAGGGCTGTTTTCATCTTACAATACTGAACATTAGGCTGATTCTTTTCCCAACAGGATATTTTTTTCCTTTTTTTCAGCTTTTCTCACTGTTTCTGGGCAGTGGACAAAGGCAGCAGGTAGAACACAGTCTCATCAGCTGCAGAACACAACATCCTCACAGGAACTAGGCTGCATTTTCCTGATTAATTTAATGATCCTGAAACCCAAACACCACCTGTAATTGGCCCTCGGTCCCTGCTATTGTCAGAGGCAGGCTCATTAAAGTCCCTCTGGCTTCAGGCACTGCCGGGAGCTGGAAGTCAGGAGGGGACAAAGCTTTCAGCCCTCAAGCAACCTTAGCAACATGGGATGCCATCAGAGCTGTTCCTACAAGGATGCACAGCTCACACCAGCCAGGACAGGCTGCTGGCTCCAGGATCCACCACAGCTCACCCAGGGAAAGGGGCAGAAGCTGTGTCAGGATTGTTCTGGTAATCATCTTACCTGCATTTGCAAGGGTTTTTAAATCCAGCAGTTCCATCAGCGCTGTCCCTCAGGATACCTGTATTTGATTTTTAAAGGCTAAATCCACCCTAGTTTCCCAGGAAATTATTTTTATACCACACCTTTGCTCCCCAATGGAAAAGAAGCACCTTGGAAAGCCTCCACTGCTGCCACCACAGGATGCAGAGATGGACCCAGGAGTCCAGGAGCCAGCCCCAGCAACCCCAGACATCCCAAATCGTTCACCCTGTCAGCAATGACATGTCCTCATCTCATCCTGTTGGTATTCCAGACAGCTCAGCTTCAACTCAGTGCTCAGGGGCCATAAACACGAGAATAAAACTGATGCAACATTTTCCCTCCCCATTACAACCACTTACAATCTACTTGAATTTGAATTGAACTTTTGAATTTAATTTGAATTGAGTTTGAATCAAATTTGAATTTTAATTGAATTTTTCCATAAGCTGTTTATTTACACCCTTCATCACTGGTATCTTCTATTATTTCTTCAGGGAAAGCCACCACAAGACAGACTAGCACTTTTTGTCACCAAACTGATGTTTCTCACTACGCTGAATTTCATGTTATGCTAACACCCTTTATCCCTGTGCCTATTTAGAATTTCCTATTTACAGGTTTCTACTTTCCAGCGATCACATCTTTTAGATTATTTTTATCACAGACACTTTAATTATTCACTGGAAGTAATTTTTCCTGGTTAATATAATTTTCCTCTAAAGAGTCATTAGAAAGCAATTTTTTAAATTATTGCCACATATTAGCTATCACGCAGACACTGAATCATCCAGGGGAGCATTTCCACCTGCAGTTACAGAGTAGAGCATTCCAGCATGTGGATTCATCATTTAAACCCAAAAATATTGACTATTTTCATATCCAGCCCAACCTCAGAACTAAGCATGTTATCTGTTGAGGGCTGATAGATCAGGGGCCAGGATCTATATTCTCTCTTATGAGTTGCATGCCCTGCTATGTGCTGTATTTGATTATTTACAGGAGAGATGGAACCTCTAAAATTAAAATGAACAAAAAGCTGCCTACATGTCCAGGAACAGCCCTTAAAGGAGATGTAAGACAGATTTGGATTACCATTGCAAATCTGGGCAAATTTGGCTCAGACTCCTTCTGAGCAAAGCACTGCAAGTCTGCTCTTGAGTGGATTCATTGCATATGGCCAAGCCTTTCTCTTGCACAGAAACAAGAGAGAGCTTCATGTCATCTTATTTTTTGTGTACTCTTAAAATACTGGAGAAAAAATAAAGCTAACACTGAGGATGTAAAAATAATTTACTGGATGTTCTGTCACTAAGTTACATGTGCAGCAATCAAATATCTCCATGCCATGAATTATTCCTTCTTGCTCAGTGTTTCCTATGCCTGCCAGTTTAGTACCATCTACACAGTGGCTGAGGGTAGTTAAAACATGCCCTTATCAAAGGAAGTGCTAAATAAAAGTGCTTTTTTTGCTCTGTGGATAAATTACCTGCTATGAATCTCTGTCTGGACATGTCACTGCCTGTTTTTTTAGTTCTTTGGTCGCTTATCAATGTGATGGAGTTCACAGCACAGGCTGAATTTCTTTTATGAGGATATTTCATTGTAATACGATAGCGAGTGCAAAAATGCAATGATAGTTGTCTGACATTATTTGTTCTGGTGAAATCCATGATTTTTCTATTTGCAAAATAATCATTTTCTCTCCCCTGTTATTTGTTACACTCTTTTAGTCAGGTTTATGACCCAGTGGTAGCTGAGGCTTTTTTTAGAGAAACACTAAACATTATTTTTTTCTATTTCTCAGAATTTTCTGTTACTCATTATCATACCAATCTCTTCATATACATTAATTGAATATTTGTTCTCTAGATTCAAATCACCCTTCCAGTTATTGTACAAGCTAGTCACTACTAATTATTTTCCATAAAAGTATTTCATGAGGAAGTATCCTTTCATCATAAAACACTTAAGATATTATAAGTAATGGGGTTAGTGTAAAGTAAGCATTATTCTCTCTTCTCTGGGAGTCTAAAATCTCTCTCCATTTCTTTGATATATTTTGGCCCAACATCACCTATTATACATAATATATATAATTCTTCATTTTTGTTTGCTATTTTTCCTGTATTAGACAGATATGTCTCTTTTTATCTTCACCTGGTTGTTTACCTTTCTCAGAGCAGGAATCTTTATCCCCACAGTTTTTATAATACCATTATTTTTGTCAAGACTGGATTGATTAGTGGATCAGGTTCTGCTGTCTAGTTTATAGTTTTGATCTGTTCAAGCTTTTGTGATTTTTGTTAGTTTGGTTCTTTGTTTTGTGTTTTTTGGGGAGGGGGTGTTTTCGATCTGGTTTTTTTGTTGTTGGTTGTTTGTTAGTCTTTTTTTATTTGTTGGATTTGGTTTCTTTTTTGTAGTAGTAATTATTATAATTATTATTATTATTATTTCCAAGTCCTTCTGCATACCTAGCTTGTTGGGAAGCAGCTTTTTGGTGCTATGAGCTGCAAGTTGCAATACCCATGTCAAAAGTTCATTGAATCAGATCACCAGAGGGAAAAAAAAACACTAAATGATAAAAGCAGCACAACTCAGGCTGCAAATGTTTCCTGCCATTCCCACCCTATAGCACACCATGGAAAATGCATGGCAACTTGAAGAACCTTCATATGCAGCTGCCTGGGAAAATCTAGAAACATTAATATTACTTGAAGTGAGTGACCTTTTCAGTCAGGGTTTTCCTTTTAAACACCTGTAGGTAACAGTTTCACAATATCCCAGTCTATCTGCATTCTTTTAACCTGATGAAGAAATTATGGTTACTGAAGTTATCCAAGTCAGGCTATCAAATCCATCAAAGCCCTCATCACTGGCTTACAAATGATTACAGGAGAGATTGTTAGTTGTGGCAAGAATGTACACAGCTTCTAGGCTAGTGGAGACTCTCCTTCTGCTGACTCAGTGTCATCTGACCTATCCTGACTAAAAACATAATGGGAATTCTTGAAGGAAACTATTTCTTTAGTCATGCTTCCTAAAGTGATGAAACTACAGAGCAGGGATGATTGCCTACAACATCATCTACTCAGAAAGGCTGGATCTGTGCCTTCCTCTGAGGAGCAGCATCCTTCCTTTAGTGCCACACACTTCATTAGGGCCATGCAGGAGCTGTGACTAATGGCTTCTGCTCAAGCAAGTCATCCCACTGACTCCAGAGAAATTGCCCACGTGAGCCACAGTTACCAAAAAACACCATTTGTCATAGACTGATGCTTCCAAACACATTAATCTTCCTACAGCTGCTCCTTTTTAAAAATGGTGAGAAGATGTACTGCTGATGAAGGTGGGTTATTCAGCAAAGTCTGGCAGCCCAAAGGCTGTGGAGTCCCCTTTGGCCACACTGAAAAATGGGAAGCCACATGGAAAGATGTGTCTTTAGCCCAGTGGGACTGAGCATGCCCTGGTTAATCTGAGAGGGCAGATCTTTCCCTGAATGATCTGGTCCCCAGGTGGCATTGAACACTTAAAAACAGCATCCCCTTGGTTAGCACCCTGCTCCAGTACTTTTGTCATGGACCTGAATGTACAACATCCACAGCACCCACCCTGCCAGAGCCACGCTGCCTGGAGAAAGGGAATGGAAACCACATCCCAAAACCACAGAGGCCTTTTCAATTAATTCAAGAGTGCTTTTATTAAGACATGTTGGACTGCCAGGACTAATCTTTACCTTCACTGTACTTCCCTCCTCAACTCCTCCTGCTACAGACAGCTTTTGCATGTGCTGCCTTGCTTTTCCCTGCACCACCCCAGAAGACACAGGAGGAACACGTTCACTGCCACAGCTGCCCAGAAATTGAATTTGCTGCTGAGAATTTAATTACAGAGAGCAATCAATGCAGCAGACTGAGAAGGGACCAAATGTGAAATGGGGGTAAGTGCAGAGCAGAGGTGTGGTACAGCAGTGCCTCTCATCCTACATGTTACACTTCATGTGCATCCACTAGCAAAAGGCTTTTTAACACATGGGGGTGATATTAACAGTACAGAAAGAATGGTTGGCCAAAAACAGTGGAGGCTTTTTATTCAATTTCATCATCTTCTCCAAAACACTGTTTCTACAGTGCAGTACAGTAGCTTTAACATGATATTCACTAAATTGAAATGTATTAACATTTTCCAAGCACACATTACCCTTTTTGTACAAGAGCCATTTCTAGTCCCAGAAAAGATCATTTTACTTTGACATTTCTAATTAAAAGAAAAACATTGCTCACAGATAAATAATAAATGAGAGTGCAGATGCTCTTATCTGCATGGCAGAAGGGAACAGGGAATTACTCATGAGTATGTATCCAAATGAAACTACCAGACCTGTCCATAACATGCACATCTGGGTACCACAACAACTACAGTCGCTGACTCATTTTCCACCCACTTTTTTCCAATATTCCATCTAATTAATCTTATGGTTTTCTCTTTCTTCCTGAGGAGTCCTGTGATGACTAAGTACAATGGAGATGTACATGGAAGAATGAACACTCTTGCTCTTTGGGCTGTGGGTAGTTTTAGTAGTTACCCTAAGCTGGACACTAACTACATGGGGTTTTTTCCCTGAACCTGAGAAAATGTTATAAATAACTGTAATCAGAGATTAACATAATTTTACCACCTTGATTACTCATAATGGTATAGAAGAGTGAGTCAGGCCTGTGACTGCATTAAATGCCTGGGAGGGTTGAAGATAACTGGCTTATAAGCATCCTAAGTTTCACTCTCCTGGATATTTCACAACACAGACTTTAGGCTTTGGCTTTGCATTAAGAAAAGTGTTCATTAGTGTTTAGAGCAAACACTGGGAATAAGGCTTATAGCTCCTGATCCTCCTTCTGCCACCAGCTTGAGCTGTTCTGTGGCTTTGAGAGGTACCACTGGGCCACCCACTTAAATCTCTGCAACTCTAATACCTTAAAAGCATACTCTGATAAAGCTCTTCTCCACAAGAAATGGGTACGACCAGATATGAGCACACATGGACACACAGGCTTGTTAATTCCCCACTGTGCCAATGGTCAAAGGCTGCAGCATTCTGGGTGATGCCTCACTGCTGGGAACATGGAAAACTCAGCAGCAAGGCACAGTTATGGGCTGTTTAACTTCCAGGCAGCAAAGCAGGTCTCATCCTCATCCCTGACCCTGCACAGTCAGAGAAGAAAAACAGCTGCAAAACCTAAACCACGCACTGATGATAAAAAATTCAGATGCAGATCCCAATTTTCCTGACTGCAGTGGGACCTTGTGTTCTCCTGGACATTTCATAGTCTGAACTGACCCTGCTGCTCTTGGGATGATGACAGCAACTTGTGCCCACCACAGCTGCCCATGGCACAATCAGCTCCCATTCCTGTGGGCAAGCACCTTCCTGATGGCATCAGAGGGAGCTGGAGCAGAGCAGAAAATGGCACAGTGTGCTTCTCAGGGAAAATTCACAGAGTGGCCTTGCTCCTAAGACATGTTAGTGGCAAAACAGTAACATTATTTAACACCATTTCATCCAGCCTTACTGATTGGAAAGTTGTTAAGGCAGCAATTTAGGCTTAGCCACAAAAGGACTAGTTAAAACTTCACTATGGATTCACCTAAGCATCCAAAGCATTTCTCATCTGAATGTTCATTCTTGTTTGGATTACGGAGCCGAGCGCTCCTATCAGTAATTCCACCTCCTTCTTCATTTACTCAGACAGGTCAGGATTTATATCCGACTTTGTGTAAGTCCTTTCCCTCTTTAAAGGCAGTGCCAGCATGGGGGAAGGGAGGCAACACTTACACATCCTCATATGTCCTTAAAATAATTAGTACAAAGACCTAGAGACTGATTCAAAAGGCAACATCCAGCAACGGGGAGAAAATGAGCCATCATTAAGTCTCCAGTTTCAGTAGCACATCATTCAATCCTCAAGCCAACATAGCAACTAACAAAAAACCCAATTTCCTCTATCATTTTATTTTTATTACTTCTCCAGTAGCAGAGAACAGGAGCAGATTTTACCACTGCTAACTAACTCTGTTACTCTGGGAATAAAAGGCAAACACTGTGTTACCCTGCGTAGGACGCTGAGAAACTGAGATGTCAATTTTTCTCTTTTGTAGAATTAGAGCAAGAAATTATATCAGGCCATAACACTGAGTGAAAATAATAGCTTTGGCAGTCAAATTGCCCAAAGGCAGGAAAATGCTGCCCAGTTCTAGAGGTGAAACACTTGAGACAAAACAGATCATAATAATTAGAGACAAAGACCTCAGGACCATTAACATATCTTGAAAAGCACACCTAATTAATCCCCTAATGAGGAGGTGAGAGGTACAAAGTTACTACCTACCCTCTTAGAGGGCTCAGGCAATACGAGGGCTATTTTATGGTAAATATTTCAAGAAAAGTGTCTGAGGAGACCTTCCAGCACCCTCCACTACCTAAAGGAGATCTACAGGTGATCTAAATTCACAAGGACATGTAAGAACAGGATGTAGGGGCAATGGTTTTAACTGAAAGAGGGCAGGTTTAGCTTAGATATTAAGAAGAAATTCTTTACTGAGAGGGAATACTGGAACTGGATGCCCAGAGAAGATGTGGGTGCTTCTCCACTGGAAGTGTTCAAGGGCAGGTTGGATGGGGCTTGGAGCAACCTGGTCTAGTGAAAGATGGAAGCTGGGACTGGATATGCATTAAGGTCCTTTCCAACACAAACCATTCTATAATTCTATGATCTTCCCATGCAAGTGAGGTTTTTCACTAGCCCCCAAACACACAAAGCCTCACATGCTTTGCTTGACCATTGCCATGCAGTGATGGGGCTGCCCTAACCTCAGGGACTTAGGGGTACTGGCACAAAACTTCTTTGTGGCTCAGAGGTGGTGAATTGTGCCAGTGGGGCACAATACATCTCTGGACAGGTATAAACCTTGGCACAGCACCCATGGTAGGGGGAGATGTCCTTTCCAGCCAGTACAGCTGCAGCTTGAAGCCTCAAGCTTGTCATGACCCTTCCTGTGATAACCAGTGCTTTGTAATCCAGCAGCATCTATTGGATTAACACAGAGAAGCTTTAGGAGCAGGAAAACAATAAGAAGCTGCCTAGTTAGGAGACTGTAGAATATAAAATCTAGTTTAGTCTGTAATATAGATTTGTATCATTGTGGTGCAAAAAACAGCCCAGACAATGCCCAACTTCCACAATGAGGGAGCCATTCCCACCAACCATCCCCACCTTTTCCTTCTCTACAGCCCCTGCTCCTGCCAGAACACCATGTATGTCATGCAGTTCTCACCTATCAGTGTTTCACCGCACATTTAGCAATTTCTTTCCAATCAGTGGGATATATCCAATGTTTTGCTAGCCCATTTGTTGATTTGCCTTTCAGGATTCTCAGCAGCAACCCTATGGGGTTTTTTGGGTTTTTTTTTTTTTGTTTGTTTGTTTTTGTTTTTGTTTTTGTTTTTGTTTTGATACACACTCATCCTGTTATAATGCCTAAACCACCCAGGGTCTTTCTCTTTGAGATCCAGAGGACCTTTCTCAAAGGGTTTTGCAGTCTAAATACCACTTTGGACTTGATTATAAGGCCAGATTTTACCATTTCTGCCCTCAAATAACAACTGCTTTGGAGGAGGTCAGCTACTTTAATGCCAACATTGTCTTTGGTGCAGAGAAAATAAATTGCTGCAATCATTTTCTCACAGTTCTTCCTCGAAATTCTTTAAAACACTTTACTCTTTGTAAAAAGATGTTGAATGCAATAAGCCACAGTCAGACCTCACTGGTAATAGACCTGTCAGAGGCACACTGGCTTTCTGTAGGGTCGCAGTGTGTCATCTGTGGTCTCTGTGAACTGTAACACCGAGCACTCGCAGCCTTTCATGCTCACAAAGCTCTGCAAACATCAGAAGAGACCAAGGGATAGTTGAGAGCTTTTCCTCTTCAAAATTAACCTCAATGAAGATGAATTCACTGTGACTAAGTGACACCCTCACTTCTCCGTTTCCTTCCCTAGGAGTGTGCTGGTGAAAGCCCCTTGTACCTGTAAAGGAAATACTGAATTCCAAATACTTTTGTGGTCAACAAGCACGTGGGGAGGGTGGACTGGTACAGGCAGGATAGGGTGAGATGCAGATTGAAGAGGGCAGTGCTGCCCACTGGAGGAGCACCACTCAGAGAGATGAATTCTACTCAATTTCACACACTGAGAGAAGCCCAACTCATTAAATTAAAAACCACCAAGCATGCTATTGCACATGTGAATTCAAACTGGGGTTTATTTAATAGAAAACTTGACCATTACTTTCTGAACAGGCAGAAAGGGTCGACCCTTTCAAACACTCTTTTAAAAGCTTGCTTCACACCCGAATTGCCCCATAAACATTGAGGCTTCACCCCAATTGACCAGCCTTTCTTCCCAGGGAGTTCAGTGTCATTTACACAGGATGGAGTTAACGTCACAACCAAAGCAAAAATCCCAATGATCCCTTTTATGCTTTCAGGTTTTTGGTTGTGGGGCTTTTAACCCTTCAGTCTTGACCCCTAACATTCATGTGCAGGTCTCTATTGCTTCTCAAACAGGTTTTAGACAAGACTGATTGGAAAATCATGATTTTTCAGTGAGCTTCTAAATTTTACAAAACAAAAACAGGTTAAAGAGAAAACTAAAGTAAAGAACATGATAATAAAGGATTTTGATACATAAGTTTATCTTCATTGTTCTAATGTTATTGAGTTATCTAGTCTTTTAGTCACCCAGCAGTAATATTTGGACAGGTTTAATCCAGTTCCACAAAGTGGATATTTTTCCATTAACTGCAACAAGCTTTCTATGAGTTCTTGTAATTTTCCTCAGATTTTTACAACCAAATAAATGTAGTTTGTCAAACTGAGAATTACTTTTATTATCACCAATCTATGCATGGCACTTCTTTAATATTCATGACATGGAAATCTTACTATTTAAAATTTATACACCATGGGTTGGGGTTTTTGGTGGGTTTTATTTTCTCTTTATTACGTACATTTAATTGCACACGTAATCATATTTTAAGTTTAATAAATGCACACAACTTGTTATGTGGCCAAACTTTTTCAGTGATGCTTTCACTATAGATGGTGATTTTACACAGCCCTACAGATATTCACCCCACTGCCTTGTATCACTTTGCTTTCACACAGCAAGAATCAGCATTTTCAGGAGGTCCAGGCTTTTCAATGATTTTTCTGAGGTTCTCTCTTCCAAAGCAGGAATCCCTATTTCAACACTCAACAAAAGCATTTAAAAATAACACTTTTTTCACTTGTTGTTGTTTGTGACAAGAGGTTCTCAGGTCACAGCAAGTGCAGGTTTTTGGTGGAGAACAGGGTCACAATGGTACAAGGGCACACCTTGACAACAACCCCAAAACACCAATCCCTAAATCAACTTGCTGAAGTAGGTTCTCAGGGCTAAAATCTGCAATTATTTAAGTCAAGTAGATTGAAAGATCATGCATTAACAGAAATGTTAGGCTTAAGGAAAAACTGCCAGGTTAAATCCCAATATTCACAATCCCATGAAGGCCCATCAAAGTAGCATTTATGGGCTGCAGCTTTTTGACTCTCAATATTTAGGCATCCTATGCATGGCTTAAGTAGTTGCCTTGTTAACTACTGGAAATCTATGCCTTATACACTCTTTTATAGCAATTTTTTTAAAAAAGGCAAAAAGAGGTGTAGTGCCTCACACTTGATTTTATAGTAGTTTTCCTCCCCCACTGCCACAAATTTTTACCTAAAACTATAAAGGAGAAATGTTGGAACCCTGGAGGCTGAAAATTCCAGGCTTTCTGCAAGCAAGCACTGCATCTGACCTGAGGCCATGGAACAGGCTTCCAAAATTGAATGATGGAACTGGGGTTGTGGCTGTGTAGTTTGAATAGTATTGTGTGATCTCACAGGGTGGAAAACTTAGAATTTAAGGTTTTAGTATATAGTAATATATATGGGGCAAGATGGAGGATTTAAGGTGTTGTCTAAGTCCTTCTTCTTCACCTTCTTCTTCTTGGTTTCGGGTGTCTTCTTCTAATTGGGTGAAAAAGGTCTGCATTACAGGCCTTGAATGGCCAATTATTGGGTTAAAAGTAAAAATAATATAGGTGTCATCTCGTTATTGGATAATTAGTGCTTAAAAGACCTTGGAAGGAGTTAGAGACACCTCCATTTTCTACCTTGCTAGTTAGAGCTCACGACTCATGAAGCTGTACTGTAGACAAGAATTAATAAACACTGAGTCTGAACACGAAAACTGCATCCCATGCATTAATCCTGGCTCTAACACAAAGAAAAGAAGATAAGAAATCCACAGAGAAAAACTCACTAAATCCTCTGGCTTGTCACTTGGTATTCACCAGTCCAGAGCACAAAGCAAACAAGTGCCCTGCAGAGGGGACAATGACACAGTGACTCCATGTGGCACCAGGGGTGCTCCCCGAAGTGTTGGGGCTGGAGGGGTGGACAGTCCCCAGGGCTGGGTGTCCCTCCCTGCCCCCTGCCACACAAACAGAGCAGCATCCAGACAGGCTGGCAGGGTGCTGTTTGCACAAGGTCACTTCCATCCACATAAACCCAGCTTTTCTCTCCAGGAAAGTAAATATTGGTGCCTATTATTCACAAACACCAAGTATACAGCACGCCTTATGCAAACGCTGCGTGCATATGGACACCAGATAAGCCACCCACATGCTCTATCTCAGATCCACACACCCTGGCACTGTGCAATCAGCCAAAATGTTCTCCTAGAACAAGATTCATCTTTCACTACCAATATGGTGAAGCTTTTTATTCAGAGCTACTCTGTTATTACAGTCGAACGGGCCTGACAGTATCAAAGTTGATCACAGTTCTAATTATAACTTTTAATATGCTGGATTTTATTCATTCCTCCTCCTTTTCAACCTTGATGTTTTATTCCCAGCTATTCAGGGCTTAAGACTCATAAATGAAAAGAGAAGCTTCTGGTTTTTTTGAGTATGGATGTTGCTGGCTGCTGCCTATGCAGAAGGCAATCTGCACAGAAAGGGTTCAGGGTGTAACTGTTTAATAGCTCAGAAGCAAATCCCAAGAAGGCAATTACCCAAGGTACCTGCAGCATCCCAAGTGGCTCTAATTAAGCCACTGCAAAAAATTGCTGAGCTTTAGTTTGTGAAGGATTCAAGGCCATCAAGGCCAGGTTGGGAGGGGGCCTGAGCAACCTGGTCTAATGAAAGGTGTGCCTGCTCATGGCAGAGCTGGAACCAGATGATCTTTAAGGTCCCTTCCAACCCAAATCATTTTGTGACTCAACGATCAGGAGGTCCCAGACCTGAGATGCACAGCAAGGAGATGGAGCCTCTCCTCTAACGTGAGCAAGCAGACCTAAGAAGTCTCCACTCAATAGATGTATAAGCTCCCACCAGGTTTTCCTTTGGCACTGAGTTTTCCATCTCCCAAAACAACTTTTTCCTTTTTTGTTTCTGCTCCTTGTTCTCCTTCTGAACACCAGCATCAATGCAGTGCCAAATTTCACTGCTTCCTGAAGCACCAGCCAAATGAACTCTCCTCTTTTCATGCCTGGTCATGACCTTTCTTTACCAGAGGCAAGACAAGATGATAAATTTGGGTTCCTTTTTATAATCTCAAAATAAAGGACACAGGGAAACCCACACTTTGGGTGCTCCTGAGATGTGTAGAATTCACAAACTAGAACTACAACAGATATAAGACAGCTGAGTAGGACAAAATAACTTACCTCAGATGAGGACCTGAGCTGATAACTTCAGTGGGGAAATTATATCGGTGTACTTGAGAAAAATGAGCCAGATGGAGCAAATGTTAAGGCAAATACTGTAACATATGTGTCTACAAGGCTCCTCCAATCTGAGTGAACAATTTAGCTCAACATTAATATTTTGGGGCATGTGCAAGTGCATCCAAGAGCTTGTGCCTCTCCTTCTGTATGGCCTCACTGAGCCTGAACCAGGCTGAACTTCTGCAGTTACAGTGTCCACAGGGAAAATGCAGCTTCAAGGATTCAGTTCACTACTGCCAAACTGTCTCATCTTCACAGGGCTCCCAGGGGCTTCATGTAGAGGATGATAAAGGTAACAAGTTGCCAACTAAAATCCTGTGAGGACCTGAACTATGGCCAGATTTAATCATCAGAAGAATCAACGTGGCCCATTTCATTGCAGTTCCCCCCACAGCAGCAATCCCACAGTATCATCCTGTCCAATCTGCTACACAAATTCAATTCTAAAAAGTATATGGGGACATCTTTAGTCAGTATTAAAACGTCTGCAGAATGTATAGAGAAAAAATATTTCTATGAAAACCCAAAAGGGAGCATGAAATGAGCACCAACATTTAAATATTCTTAACACCAATAAATACTATTTTTTTCAACACTGCACCTAGAGCAAAATCTTCAATTTACCAGAGGCAAAAGATTTAAATTCAATAGTATATTTCAGTTATGTCAGAGCATTGACTCTCTGATACACAGAATTCCCTGACTTTAATCCAGGATGGTGTTTAACTTCAGCTTCATCTTAAATAAGGCATTCATTCTGAAACTTCAGAGGAATTATTCATGTGCTTAAAAGCAGGCACGTGCATGAGCATTTTGCAAAGCTTCCCTCTGCTGTTGGTTATCACTTTCCATTAGGTGCAAGAACTTTTCATAGCAGGCACCAGAAAAATATTAGAAAAGGAACAACACAGTTATTAGAGGGAAGCCTGGGTGATGCTCACTTGTCTGATCTTGTATCATTTTTCTGCCCTGCCACCTCCTCTACAATTTCCTACCAAATGCATTTGCTCCACATTTCCCTTTCTCTTGAGAGATGTTGCCATATGAAAAAATGCCCATTAGGTACTGGGCCTGCACAGGGCAGGGTGTGACAAACCCATCCCTCATTCCATCACCAGTGACCCACGTCTGTGTGCTCCTGCTGTGTTCCTCCCTCTCTCCATGGGGATGGATAAATCTGGCTCATTTCTGGGCTCAGCTTGTGCCCTTCAGACTTTGGCTTCCTCAGGGGATGAATTTTAGGTACAGCCAGGGAGAGGATCAGTGAAATAAACCTTCAGTATGGAAGGGAATGCTACCCCAACCCAAAGTCTCCTCTACCAATACATACAGTCCCCAAAGGAAGAGCTACAAGTATTGGTCAGTTTTGTGTCAAAGCAAGGGATTTGCACTCAAATTTGAACTCACATAATTTTAATCAAAGTGGTCACATTGACAGAAAACATGTTTATAGATGAGAGGACTTTGTTACACTTCTATACATCATTACTTATTACATTACACGAATATATAATATAGCATTTATATGTAATGCTACGAGGTAAGCATTTTGAAAATGAAGAAACAGTGTGCTTCTTTTGCCAAATCTAATTAATTCTTGTGGGGAAGTAAAAATAAGAATAACTTTATTGACTTTAGGCCTTGCCAAAGCTGCATTTACTTCTATGAAGATTATTACCAGGTTCTGCATTTTACAAATAAAAATTTTACCCAGGAGTCTTCTTGGCGGAAAAAAATATTGCAAAACCAAAACCCACCAAGCTACAGAGAGACTGTGAACTGTTTCCATCTCCCATGCATTGTTTTTTCAGTGGATATTTTGCTGCCAATAACATTCAGCATTTCACTTGTTTGCTGACCAGATGGCTGAGTATTTTCAAACAGGAAAAAAAGAGAAAACAACCCCATTGCAAATAAGACTTTTTTTCTTTACAAATTTTAGCTGAATCTTTATCAATATTCAAGTTTGGAAATGCTGTATGTTTTTATGAATATTCCATTTTGAGGGGGGGAAAAAAAAGACAAAATAGAGACTGATGACACCTGTAACACTAGAGGGACATCATGCTTGGGAGGTTTAGCTTGAAAACTTCTGCCTGACTTGTAACCACTCATCCTAGGATAGGACCAGCCCTTTGTGAGCATTTAACTGCCTTATGTGAAATAACCCTGTTCATTGAACAAAGCAGGATCTTAAATCACAGCCTGACAAGAAAAATATGTAACACTGTACACTCATGAGCAAGCTTCATCCAGTATTGCCCTCCTGGGTTGGCTCCAAGCCCAGAGAGTCCATTTCCACTGCAAGAATAACTAATAAATAAAACCAAGGAGAAACTAGCAGCCCGAGACTGCCTGAGCTGGGTAAACAGTGGAGAAAACACTGATTTAACTTGGCCATCAGCTACATTCAGCTTCTGGACTCTTTTCTGTGTCTGTGCTGCTATCTCCAGTTAAAATGATCTCCAGTAGCAGGGTCTAGCCAAGCCTTGCTCAGTGCACAATTCTCCTGAAGTCCAAATCTACCCACAGGGCTAAGGAAGCTTCTTTAGGCAGCTATAAATCCAAATTTGTTAGCATTTCTAGCAGCTAGAGAGTGCCTGGAGCTGCAAGATTCCCCCTTGCACTCAACCAAGGCCTGGTGAGGATGAGCTTGGCGTGACAGCAGCAGGCAGAGCTTTGTCAGTAGCCCCACTAAACCCTTTTCCAGGGGCAGGGTAATGTGTTATCACAAGGGCTGCATCAGTCAAATCAATCAGCACTGACTCATCAGCCCTGGACTGGGGAAAGGCAGGAGGGAGAGATCAGGGTTTTGCTCAGGCACAGCTTGAGCACCGTCCCTTGCTACTGATTGTGCCCATGAGATATGGGACACAAAAAGAGAAATGCATTCAAAGCTGCTTCACCTGCCTGGGCAATGCAGCCAGCCTGTAACCACGCACATGGGAAGCCATAAAAAACCATGCAGCTGCCTTTTTTGCAGTGGGAAATTAAACACAGATACAAGGTCTGGCCCATTTGACCAATTACAAGCTGTTTGTTGGTTACAGGCAAGCTTAAATGTGGGTGTCTAGAGATAGATGGACAGACAGATAGACAGACAGACACAGGTATATCCTGCAGGTATAATACAGAAATTCACCCTGGCATTAGCCTGATGTTAATTATTCCCTGGATAGGAAGGGACTCTGCTGTGTGATAATGCACCTGTGGTAGGAAGCTGCTACAAAGCAAAGCAATAAAAACTTGGCTCACAAACAACTCTCCAGAACTAAGGACCAAGACTGTGCTCCTGCTGTGTTTCCCTTCTAATTCAGCACTTCAGAGGCAAAGATTTAGATCCCTTCTCCAGTATAATTAGGTCACTGCAGAGATGCCCCAGCCTTATCAAAACACCCTCACTCCTGCAGCTTACAAAGTGCTGCAAAGTGACCTTGGAGCTTGTGTAACAGCTAATGCAACTCACAGTGGAGACAGATTCCATTGATGGGTGTTTATTTTACTCCAGGTAACTAAAAGCTGAGCATCCACCTGGCAAAAGCCAGCAATCCTCTGTAGCCAGTGGAAGAAAATGGGCACATTCAGTAGGAAAATCACTTTCAGGATGATAATAATAATCTTGATTGTGGTTGTCTCTGCTAGATACTTAGGTCAAGCCAGGTGCCTAACTTGTACAATTAAAAGCAAGGTAAGTTCATTTTATGGTAGAAATGCTGTTCTGCCCTATGTTACTTCCACACCATCAGGATCTCATGCTTAGACTGTGCATGGATCACTGGAGCAAGGTCTCTTCACACTGATTTTCTGCTGTCCTGAAGAACCATGAGGGTGCTACATGCTTTCTTAACATCAGTTATCATCATCCCTTGACACAACTGCCTCTCCTCCTCTTTACTGCCTAACTGCAGGATTCCTGTGGGGTTCACCCAGAGCTTCCACTGCAGTGTCCCATGCTGTGCCAGCTGCCATGGGCAAATCCATGCCAGGGAGCACACTGACAGCTCAGGGACCAGAGCTCTTTGGGTCTGCCCTGTTCAGCAGGATAGAGATTGTCATTGGGTCATTGCCCCAGTAATTTATTTTTATTTCTAGCATGTGTGGTGCCCAATGAGGCACTACTGGGTCCTCCCATCACCTACAGTGTAAATGCTAAATTTAAATAATGTCAAAGTTTGTTAATCAAATTGTACTTTCAGTAACAGTCACATAAAGCCTCCCAAAACCTTGAGTCAGGCATCATTGCTTCCACCCCATCAAATTCATATAACCTATTTAAGTGCCACAGGACCTTAAAACACTATGTAACTTAGCTCCACTTCATTTAACTTTATAGATTTTCAAAGTTCACATTTTCAACTCTTCTCTTCAATACTGAAGAGCCAACTTTTCTTTTCTCCCACCTTTTTCAATGAAAGCTGTGATTCCTGCATGAGCACATGATGAGGCTTTAAGGAAATCTCTTTCCCTTGTTTAGCAAAGCAGTTCATGAGATTTGCAGGTCAGTATCACAACGGGCAATACAGCAAACCAGCTGGTTTGTTTGGGATTTTTTTTTTAATTTAAAAGCTGGAACTCCAAAGCAAGGACTTTTCAGAAGACCCAGCAAACATTTAAGTAGAGTTGGCTTTAAATGCTGTTAAAAATACTGCAAAACAAAAAGATAGAGGAATTGATTGTTTTGGACATTATGGCTCCTCTTAGCTGGGGTGAATGGGAGTGTTATCATTGATCACAGCTATTTCAGCAGCAGTTCAGGGCTCACTGCTGAACTATTTGTGACACCTGGTCAGCGCATCCCTGAAAGGGTGGCTTGACTCTAACACCATGTGTTCCTGTGGTGCAGGATAGAGCAATGCCTCTGGATCTACTGCCTCACTGTGCAGAGGCTAACACAGGGAACAGTGGGCTTCCAGCTGAAAAAAAAAAAAAGGAGAATTCAGAGCCCTGGTATATCCTATATTCAGCATCAAAACCAGGCATTAATTGACAGTCATCCTGTCAGGTATTTTGGAAGAGGAAGGAGCTGGCCTGGGTTCAGCTGTTACTTGAACAGCTCTAGGGGAGAGCCACTCTCCTGCTAATCAGGACACTTGACATTCATCACAAGGCAAGACAGGCTCATCAGCAGGGCAGGTGCTTGTGAGGAAGGTGCAGCATGATAAGCTGAATCATTTCCCACTCCAATTCTATCGTGCAGCCTTTCCCCAGCATTCCTGAGATGAACATCAGCTCACAGTCCCTCCATGCAAGCATGAATCCTGCCATAAAGAAGTCTGGTTACAGCCCCTTGTTCTTTCCTTTCAAGAGAAGCCTGAATTTTTTAAAAATTTGGATTAAATACGAACAAACAAAAGAGAGAACTGTCATGGGAAATCTTTCTTTTCTCCATTTGCTTCAGAGAATCACAGAGCTGGAGATGAAAAGCAGCTTACCAGAAACAAGCAGCATTTGATCAGCACTGTTGACCTGCCAGCAGGAGGGAGCCATGGATATAAAAGCCTGGGAAAAATCAGCAGTCATCCATTTCTGCTGTACATCCCTCAAAAGACACAGCACCACCCCTTGTGTGTATAAAACATGACTGGCCTGTGTGAAGGTCTTCCCTCAAGAAACTTCAGAGAGCAAGTACAAAACCAGAAGGATTTCATACACCACAGGAAACACCGTGGGAAATTAACATTTTAAGAGTCAACAGCTCAGGTCTACATCACCTTTACCCTTCAGTTTGCTGCTGGCAGTCACCACCTTGTGCACTTCAGTTTTCTGTGACAGTACAATCAATTTTGACAGTGATTTCTCTACTACTAAATGTGTACTGTATTTTATCAAGCCAGCAGCAATTATGTTAATGGCATCTTCAGGTTTTGCACTGCCCATAGCTCCTCCCTCTGGCTTGGTTATCTAATGCATTTGAATTTTCTGACCATATTCATTACATTAAAAACACCTGTAAACATGTTCAGGTCAGTTCCACCCTCAGAGGGAAAGTTCACCCTCTCCCTAAAGCAGGGGGTTTTCATCAAATTGCATTATAAGATTAGCACTAGTAACCCACATTGGTAATTATAACACAGAAAATAGCTCTTTTAACTGGGTCTACCCTGCTAACTAGAAGAGGGCCAGTGATCTGCCCACACTCATGGACTGGCTCATCTTGTTTACAGGAATATCTTCTCGTGATGCTCCTGTTCTTGGCAGGGTTGGCATGGCCTTTTAACCAACCCCAAACACCCTGAGCCACTTTCCTGTGGATTATCCCTGGAAAATATTTGTACCTCTAAGGTGGAACAAAATCTAACCAAATGAAAATTGAGCTACACAGCATTTTCACCACCAGGTAACAGTTCCTACCACTTTTTATAGGTACTTTCCAACAGTCTTCAATTATCACCATAAATCACCTCTGTTGTGTGTTTCCTGACTGCAAAACACTAACAGATAAGAGAGGTTAATCCCATATCAATGTGATGAGTGATTTGTCTTCCCTTTGTAGCAGTAACAACTCAATGTCAAAGAAATTTTCTATCTGGGAATACACTATCATCTGGAATTATTATTTTTTTTCATTGAAAACATGCTTTGCAGCCAGCAAATACCTTTCCTCACAGGGACAGCACTCATAACTCTTAAGTCAAAGCACAACAGAGAGCAACAATCCAGTTCTTTCACACCTTCAACTCACAGCTCTCGTTTTCTTCTTTCCATATCAGGAAATACAATCCCCTTTGCCACTATCTCAGTGTAAATCCAGTGGTTTGTTTAGAAACCAAAATTTTACGTTCTAGAAATAAAAGAAGAGCAGATTTGTGCCCTTGAGTAGGTCCAAAAGCCACCTGTACTAGTTCTATCACCCCAGAACCTAAACACTGACTGTGTGATCCACTCTCCCAGCTAAACCCTCACCCTTTTCTTTTGTTTGGTTGAGTTTTTTGTTTTGTTTTGTTTTGTTTTTTCCTTAGGGCAGGTGAGTTTGCAGCCGAATCAGCATTAGTTCTGACTCAGCACAGTGCCAGGATCATCAGCACCAACACAGCACAGCCAGTGGCTCAGCTGTACATGTCGTCCTAGGTCATCTTAAATCAGCTCTGAGCCTATGTCCCAAGTGCACAGCGATTACTGTCTGGCACTATTTATCAAAGAGAGTATCACAATGCTTGTGAAATAAGGTCATTATGAGACTTAGATAATGTTTTGTAATTGAATGGGGCTTCTTTGTTTGTTTGCTTTAAAAGATGGTTGTTAAAGTAAACAAAAAAAAAAATTTAAAAAGGGGTTTATCTATTCCTCTCCTTCAAAACCAGAGGGTTTTGTTTTCAAAAGATTGAAAACCAAAATGTTCCCAGTACCAGCAATCAAAATCCAAACATGTTTTCAAGTACAGTGAAAGACCTAAGATGTTACCAAAGGGTAGTGAGTGGGACACTCTTTTCCATGTGGTGTAAGAGTTAGGGAAGATATGGCCATGCTGGATAACAACATATGACCTTCACAGCAGCAGCCCCTAGAAAAACCTTGGCACCATCTGGGAGACATGTAGGACCTGTTCCCAAACAGTTTCTTTCCTATCTCAAGTATGAGGCATTCAAGGCTGCTTTTCTTTTTACCTTTTCTGTTCTTCTCTATTTTTTTTTTCTACTTAATTGATGCTACTACTTCCTTCAGCAGGTGCTGACAGCAACCTGCCACATGACACAGGGAAGCCTGAAGTGATGTCACCTCCGTGCTGCCCACAGCCTGAGCCCTGCAGGTCTGAGAGCCCTTGGCTCTGCCCCACAGCCACTGCAGTCAGTGGGAGCCCTGCCAACACCTTCACTGAGCACAGGGGCAGGCTCAGGGAAAAGTTCCCTTCAAGTGATTCCAGCATTTCTGACCCAGGTCATCACCTGGCATAAAGCAACACACAGCACTGCCAAAGCCTTCCCAACCAACACCTGATGGAAAACATGGCCTGGATGAGGCAGCTCACAGCCCAAACCCTGCAAAAACCCATCCTGACCCCTGCCTGGCTGGTAGTCCTGACTCCATGGTGCATGGATGTGTCAGGAACCCCAGCACAGCTCCCATTCTCACTCAACCTCAGAAGAAAAAGAGAAAATAAAATCATGGTCTTCTTTATAAATGATAAAACTCACCCTGAACGATCCAGTGATATTTGATGGTGGGAGAAATGCAATCTTGTGTTGCTTTAATGGCTACTACTCCTTTGAGTTTATGGTCTGTTACAGCACTTTCCACTATGAGTAATTCTCTTATCCTTGAATCATTACAACCATGGCTCACTATCCAGTTTTTATGCCAGCATCTGTCTCCCTTCTCAGGTTTTCATTTCTGACACCTCACCAGTCTCTCCTGTGCTTCCCCCACCTTGCCCTGCTCATGTGCTTTCTGCTGTGGTACCTGTGTTTTAGCATCTGTCTCCTCACCTTTTGTGCATGTGTTTCCACTCCATCGACTCCATTGTCAGCAGTTTTGTAGCCTGTTTTTTGCTCCTCTTTCCTCATCTTTATGACCCTTCATCACCACGGAAAGTGGAAGCTACACATTTCTCCTTCCCCCTCAAAGACAAACTCTGTGTAGCAAGACGTGAAAGAAATAAAATGGTCTGGGTAGGAATCTTTCCACAGCCTCTCCTGCTGCCTATGAATTGTTCATAGATAAAGTGTCTAATATCTTTCAAGGTGGTTAGAAATCAGGGGATACAACATTGGATCATCCCAGCAGCTGGTATAGGTAGCACCCGCTCTGTTGCCAAAATAGCAAATGCAGATGCTTCAGAGAAAGGGACAGCAAGGAAACCAACTCAGAAGGAGAATTCCTTTTGAAATGAGCTAATCCCTTCAGAGATTTTAAAGCCAACAAAGACTAAATGAATCTCAGAGATCAAATAGTTGTATTTGATCAACCCAAATGTTGTTTATGGTTACATAAAAATAAAAAATTATTACCTTTTATCAATAAAAATGTCTAGCCTTTCCAGTACACAAAAATCCTTTTTATTTCTACCTTATCCTACAGATTTGCATCTTATTAATTTTCTCTATCCCATGCATCAATGGATGTTCTTCTTTCTCTTGCTCTGTCAAGTTACTCCCTCCTTACCTAGCCAGCCCCGCCCTCTGCTGTGATCACCGTGTGCTCATTAACCAGCTGTAGAACAAACACAGCGTTCACGGTTCCCGAGTACTAATGATAGGGCACAAAACCACTCTGACAGGCTTTAGGCTTTTCTTTTTCTTTTAATCACCCACCCAAATCGTTTCACCATCACTGCCTCCACAGAGCCTTCTGCAATGACTGCAAACCTCTTCCCAAGCAGGTACAGTTCACTTACACCACAAGAGTGTTTCAGATATTCAAACCCTGCCACAGACATCCCTGTTACTCCTGCCATGTGCACTTGGTGACAGGCGTGCTGGCTTACATAACATCTCCCCAAGACTGACACATCTCCTCTCCATCCTTTCTATGCAAAGACAGAACTTCACCTTGCTTCCCACGCTGCTTAGCTCAGTACCTAGTATCCTGATTTAACATACTAATATACTTAAAATACTTCACACTTAGCTCAGACATACTCGATTTTTTAACCTTTTCTCATCATGAGCATTGGCACTATTTCAACACACCAAATCCACCTTACTAGACCTAAGTTCAAGTTCATGCTTCCCCTTTATTCTTAAGACTTTGCCTTTGTCTTGCAAGTGATTTTATAAAACTCTTTCCTTTTCCAAGAACATTTCTTATATTGTTTTTCATCTTTTCCATAAGCATTCTAGCAGACTAGTGCAAGAATACATTCCCTTAAAGAAAGCATTTAGCACTACCCTTTAATTTACCTGTCTAGTAAGACAGCAGGTAAACCATGCAATGTAGCAGAATCACATTTATTATCAATGTCACAGGCATGTCTCAATCTGCATAATAACTGAGTTGAACAGGAGTATGAAAGAAAACATCTTTGCCAGCAGGATACTCTGTATCTCTCTTTCAAAGCAATTTGGCTGAATGGGAATTAAGAGAAGAGTCACTCAGTGAGTTCAATTTTTTATTATTATTATTGCAAAAAACAACACAGGGAAAGGAAAGATGAAATTAAGAAAAGACTCATTTAGTCTGAGCATCAAATGTACTAAAAGCAAAATCTGCTCAGAATCTCTAAGGGGGAGTTGAAGAAGACTCATTCAGTCGAAAAGTTTAGAAAACAAAAGGTACCAAACACTGGAACATAAGATGTAACAATGATTGTCCCTGCAGCAGCAGGGGGACTGGCATGAATATCTCATTATTTCCACCATAACAGCTTAATGTGTATTTAATGGCAGTGAAAAAACATAGGTGTCAACAATTCCACTCAAAGTCATAATTTATGCAACACACGAAACATTTGCATGAGTACCCTGATCATCATTGGCATAGCAGAAAGAATTCACCAAGCACTTATTCTTCCACCACTGTCCTAATTTGAGCTGCCAAGTCACCAGAGGCACAGGGTACAGTAATGGGTCTCCCCAGGTTCTGTACCCCAGAGGTTCCCCAGCCATCCAAGCTGAGCCTGCCTCCATCTCTTGGAGATGCACAAATCACCTCTAAATTTGCTGCTGGCATTGGGGAGCTCAGGGAGGGCTCACGATGTGAATGACCATCACAGCCTGAACTGAACATTATTGTGCCAGAAGCTTATGGCTGTACCAATTTACTCCAAAAACTCACAGGAACATTCATTCAAGCTGCTTTGTACCTGTGGTTTGCAGCACAAACACACCTCTCCTAAATCCAGTGTGCTGAACTATTACAGTCCCTGACGAATCAAGTCAATGACAAAAAGGTTTCTGGAAAGTGACATTGCTAGACATTATTAATTTACTATCTATGTAATCAGAGCACCAAGGAGCCTCAGGCACAGCCAGAGATCCCACTGCTCCAAATGTTGTGCCAGCACAGAAATCTCACAAACCAGCAGATATCTGCATTTGTCATAAGTGAGAGGAACAAAAAAACAAGTTGTCAAGGAAGGAGTAGGGAAAGTGCTGCTAAAGGAGGATCCCCTATAGACTGAAAATGAACTACCTGTCAGTACATTAAGCCTTGTGCATCTCAGACCTTTTGAGTATAAAACAAAAGACGTTTACCAAGTCTTTAAAGGACTGCAATGCCCTCTGACAGGCTGTGCTTTCTTATGGCATAACTTCATCCCTGTCTGAGTCTGCCCAAATCAGAGACAATCTCATCAGAAGCTGATCTGTTTTTAATGGCAATACACCCAAATCAGACTGAATTAGGGCAAATGGCAAAGTTTTGGGACAAAACTAATAACTTCTGCTCTTCCCTTTTGTAAAGCAGTTCATCTGCTATCCTGATTCTTTGTAAGTGCCTTTTTTTCCCCTCTATCTCCGTCCAGACATGTTTGTAATCACATTTCCTGGGACACACATTTTCATGGCTGCACACACCCCAGCACAAGTAACACAGCTTTTTAACCATGTGAGGGAGGGCTGTCCCTGTTTCAAAGACCTTTCAAGTCAAGTAAAACAACACTGTTAGCCTCTCTGAAAAGAAAGCAAAAGCACACAGGTTCAGATCCAAAGGGGTGCAAGAGTGGGGCTCCAGAGAGAATCTGTACACCTAAAGGCCAATGCAAGATACTCAAAATAAGGTGGCTGCATAAACTCCTCTCTCTGAGAATGACTAACATTTAGGAAAAAACATGCCCTGAGAATGATCAACATTTAGGAGAAATATGCCCAAAACAGACACTGATTTGCCAGACATCACCACTCCTTACTGCAAGATTTCCCACGCTAGACTAGCACTGAGCTCTGCTACTTGGAAGACAACAAGGAAATTTCATAGGCAAGGAGAGAATATTGCCCAGGTCAGAAACACTCTCTTCCATCACAGGAAGGAGACACGGTCTTCTGCCCCCCCAGCCGAGGAGGTCCCACACTGCAATAGCTTCCAGGCATGGATCAGGACCCTTCACCAGCCGAGTGCTCCCACCTGGCTGCAGTCACCTACCTCCAGCACACTCTGAGAATGTACAAATTCCTTCTTGTTAAACGGTAAAACTGCAGGAGGTAAAGTGGGGAAGCTCTGGTCCCAGAGCATCCTCGGATAGGAGGATGACCATTGCTAACCCACTTACAGTTTCTGCTTGCCTGAGCAGAGCTCCAGCCACCTAGACCTGTTTGGGATGGTGATACCCAACCTCCTCACCTCTACTGCTGGTTTAAAACACGGGAAAAGACCCATTCGCTCTTTAACAGCAGCAGAGATGATTTCCCTACATGTAGGAGTAAGGCTGGAAACCCTGGAAAAGAGCTCCATGAAGCCCGGGTCCCTTCCTCGGAAAACCTCGGGGGCCACTCGAGGCTCCGCATCCCTGTCCGGCCGCCTCAGCCCCGCATCCCGCACAGCTGAGCGGAGCGTCCCTGCTCCGAACACACCGCGTCCCTCCAGGTTCGGGTTCTTACAACAGCAGAGAGCCAGAAAGTTTCTCTCCCCATGTCACACGCACGGCTCAGCCCCGGACACACCGAGGTGACACCGAGAGGGCGGGACAGCTTCACACACCATCCCTCCCTTACTCTCCACCTTTGCGCTGATTCGACGCGGTAATTAGAGAAACAGCGAGGCCGGCCGAGCCCCCTTGGTTTGGAGGGGGACTCTACGATTTCCATGCCCCGAAAGGAGCAGCGATCAGCACGGCCAAGGGGAGCGCGGAGCGCCGTTCGAGCCAAAGGAGCCGCTCCACTCGTGATGCGCGGGGGTTCGGCCGCCCCAGAGCCCCCTCCCGCACCGCGGCCGAGGGTCCTTCCTTCCCCATGGGTCTGACCCCTCTGCCATCCCACCAACAGCTCTGGGGGAACCAGCAAAACCTCATTGCTGGGACGCCACCCTCCTCCCCAGCCGGTGCGTGCCCCCCAGCCGCCCTTACGGATGGGGAAAACCCCGAGAGAAGGAGGAAAATCTCACCTCTTCGCAGGGCGGCAGCTGCAGGGCGGCCGCCTGCCAGCCCAGCAGCCAGCAGCACACCCAGGCGCTGCCCGGGTTCCCCCGCTCCGCTCCGGCCCGCCGCATCCTCAGCATCCTCAGCAGCATCATCTTCCTCCTCCCCCGCCGCGGAGCGCCCGCTCACTCCTTCCCGGGGGTGCTGGAGGGGATCACGGCCCCCTGCTCCTGCCGGACACCTCCGAGCCCCGGCCGCGGGCTGCCCCTGGCCCTGCGCCCCGCCTGCAGCCGGGCATAACCCCGGGGCTGTCGGACACAGCGGCCCCGCCGGCCGCCCGCCCCGGCAGCCGGCACCGCCAGAGCCGGGAGGAGGGGCCGGCAGCGGGGGGAGGAGGAGGAGGAGCGGGAGCGGGAGGAAGGCTGGCAGCGCAGGCGCACGCTGCCGAGGCTGGTCCAGCCCCGGCGTGGCGAAGGGAGCGCGGAGCATCCTCCGGGTGCGTCTCACCAGCCCCAAAACCTCCGCGGCGAGGCGGGGGCGAAACCCGCAGGCACCGCCGGCAGCTGCTGGGGAGCACGGCAGCATCCCCCGCCTGGAACCTCGGGGTTCGAGAGGCACCGGGACGGCAGCGGCGCTGTGGGATGGATCCCTCCTTCCCCAGCCGTGCCGTGGGATGCTGGCCTGCATCCCCCGCCGTCTCCCTCCTGACTGCTGGCAGCCCTGTCCCTGTCCGTGGCAGCGCCAGGCAGCGCGGGGTGCCTGCACCCATCTCCCTGCTCCTGGGACGCTGAGGATGCCCCGTGTCCCCCCACCAAGGCGGGATCCCACCGGGCAGGATGTGCGCTGGACCGCTCAGCTCATGGCCAGAGCAGCGACCTGCTCAGTGAGATGGGAAAGCAGCTTATTCGTGACCTGACCCAAATTATTCTTCTCCCCCAGAATTATGCAAATTTCTCCCTCGGTAGTTGCCTTTCAGTCCGAATTTTGTCTCCTGCTCCCCAGCAATGTCCCACTACTAATTCCTAATGAAGAGTGTGACTGCCTCAGGCACCGATCGTCCTCTGCCTCCCTGGCATCTCCGGGGTTGCAGCTCACTTTCCTGCTCCCTCCTGGGTCTTCTTTTCTGCCTCCTCCTATCTAGCAAACCCCAGCACGGGGCTTCCCATGGCTAGCACAGGATGTTCCTGTGCTTATTGATCCACTTTTCAGACTCCAGTACATAGCCCTGGGTTTGTTTTGTTTTGCTTTGGTTTTGGGGTTTTTTTTTCTTTTCTTTCAATTCATCTAGTGAGTTTCTTTTTGGTAATTTTCCTTCAGTTCCTGCTCACCGTGATTCAGGTTTGACTCACCTTGTATTTACCTCATGAAAAGAGATGTGGGATATGAGGGCAGATCAGATTCTTTTGTCATGCAAGCCCTCTGCCCATCCCTGGCTGGTGTCATTGCTGTGACCGTACACTAACAGAAAAAATGGATCAATTTGCTCATTTTATGTCATTTGAGACCATTGCTGGAGCAGTCAGGAAGGGAGCTCTGTGATGTTCTGCTAACAGAGACAAGTTTGCAATTTCCCTTTGTTCTTGTAGAGAGCCTTGCTCTGATTTTAGCTCCAGCTGGAGGAAGGAAAGTGGGTTATGGTGCTTCCATCAAAGGCCCCATCGCTCACCAGGGTGCCAAACAAAGCACCTTGTGTAATCAGTTACATGAAAAAAATCAAATTGTCTTTCCAGAAAAAGTGGAAAACAGGATAGAAACCCCGCTGCTGCTTTATGTTTTGTGCTTCTGTATTTAGTAGAGTAGAGCTCAAGGTTGCTCCCAAGGATTTGTTGCTCGCCTTAACTGCAGAATAAAATCCAGTGTCTGAGGAGCACTGATTTCAGCTGGAGCAGCATTTCTCTTCACCTTTGGCAAAATAAAACACACAAAACTGCAGGCACTCCCAGGCCTGCAGCAAGGGACTCATTCTGAAAGTATATGGGAAAAAATATATTTGTGGGATACAGCACACCTTTCACGCGAGGAAAATGGGTACAAGGTCAACTTGCAGAAAAGTGCACTTCTTGCTGCAGATGCTGACCTGGAGTAAGAATTCAGACTGGGAAGCAGATCTGGGGGCCTGCTGGCAGCGTGGGGTTACTGCTGCTGATTCCCAGGGACCCTCCAGGAGGAAACAGGGCCAGCAGGAGTCAGTTCAGGTGAGCAGAACTTCCATACAGCACAGGAATGGGTGAGAAAACCCATCCCTGAGAATACCAGAGTGTGCTTTGTCAGCTGCTCTGTCGCCCTTTTGCATCACTAAATTATTTAAGTTTAAAACTCAGAGAGGGGAGAAGTCAATTTACAAATAAAAGGCTGCATACTCTCCTTCAGGACTCACTGTATGTTACTGAAGCTTTTTTACTGTCCTCTGTGGGACTTGCTGTCTTCCTAGCAAGAAAAATCACTAGGATCTGATTTTTTTTTTCTGTCTGACTTTATGTTTCCAAATGACAGCAGGTCCAGAAATTACTCAGTCTTTAAAAGCAATATCATCACTTTGGTTGCTGTGATATTTGAAGACGATCTGAAATGCCTGTGATATTAAATCCTGAAGATCTTACCTGAAAGCGGGATGGTAAAAATTCTGCAGTGCATAGTAAATATCTCCCCAGCAGAAAATAAAAAGTATACTGTTTTAAAAATTAATGAGCTTAGATAGACATTAACAAAAGAAGTAGAGGAAAGCAGTGTGGGATTTGAGACATATTGTGTAACTTTAATATAAAAAAGTAGCACCTATATATAAGGCAGCAGAGATAAAAGAGTTTTAAATCTAGTAAGAACAGATAGCAGGGTGTGAAACAGAGTTTTGAGATCTGTATCTGAAATCTTGATCTAATATTTTGAGTCAAGTGAGGAGATACAAAAGTAATTCAGAAGATTTATGCAATCTCACTTATGAACAATTGCCCAGCTCAACTACATTAATGTACAAAAGAAAAAGAAGGGAAAAAAGCAAAGTAGTAATAATTTATATTATAATGTGTTTCAAGCTACATCTCCTCTATTGCCTAAATTTTATTGTGCATCAGCCTGGTATAAGTTAAAGAGGTAAAAGTTTACCTTTCTACTGCTATTCTAAGTTGTGCCCAGAAAAAAACCCAACAGCTGGCAGGCATTTAGGATCCAGATCTGTAAACAGTTCTTCCTGACACCATCAAGATGCTGAAAGTTAATCATGGACTTTTATATTTGCAAAGCTCAAGCCGTAGGTTTCCCTGGTTGCCACTGAGCTGGGGCAGGGAAAGAGCCATATGTCACTGGTGTTAATGACACCAAGTGAAAGGGAAAATTAAATGGCTGCCAGCTACTGTTTGGATGACAGCAATTAGTAACTACACTTGGGATTAGTCAGGTCTGTAGGCTGACAATGGCTTTCGTGGGAATACATCACACAGTAAATTATGCTATTAACCCTTTTCTGCTCTGTCTGTTTCTGGTGAAATCGCATTAAAAACCTTGCCTGCACACACATTTCACTGCAACTTTTGGGAAAGCTAACCAACATAAAGCAATTTCATGGAGTTTCTTCGCTGAAACTCTTTTCCTAACATTGCTGACTATCCATGGTTAAATTTTGTGATTGCTCTACAAGAGTAACTGCTTTCCCACAGGAGGTAACATTCTTTTAGCTTGCTGATATGTCCACCTGTGAGCTCTACTGCAGTATGTACTGCTCAGACTTCTTCTTTTTCTTGTCACCATATATTTTCCCATATATTTTCCCATAAGAAGGAATAGCAAGGGTAAATATTTCCAAAACAACTGGAGACAGAGAGCAGGATCAGCATCCAAAGCCTTTTACTGCTGCTATTCGGGTTTCTTAGCCATTTTTCCATATAACTTGGTCATCTGTGTGGGGAATATTCTATCCATGAGGGAATATTCTATCTGAAACAAAAATTAACACTCTTTCAAGACATGGTGCCATCCTAGTGCTTTGCTTATTGCAGTTCAAGAAAGCCTTAAAATATATGCTTACTCCTACAAACATTCTTACTTTTGGACTTCCAAATTTTTCAAGCTTTTTGGAAATTCAAGATATATGACACTAAAAGAATGTTTATACTCAGACCTCTGGTTCTGCTCTGACCTACTTAGACATCACTTATACTTTCAAGTCATTCAAGGAGCATTGTGACTCCATCCTAGAATAATCTGGACAACCCAGCAGAGAAAGGTGACGTGATGGCTAAGCAGTCGCTGTAAAAAATGGGCGGCATTTGCAGTGAGATCTCTCTCAGGTTCTCCTGTAGCCCATGGAAGAACCCAATGCTGGGATTCACCTAATTTTGTCACCCACAGCTTTCTAGGACTTTGGGAGTACTATTCACCCTCCCCTGAAAAATAAGTTATAAACACATCAGTAACCTTTTTCTAAAGGGTACCTGAGAGCATCCAGAACTGAAAGTGAAGGTAGCCTTCATCAGACATTTTTTTAATCATCTATTTGAGGAGGAGTTGAATGTCTTTTCTCTCCATTAACTGTACAGGTAGTTATGATATAGATACCTATACATGGTGCAATGCAAACTAAATAATTTTCTGCTGTCTAGTGAGTGTCCTCTTTAAACAAGGCTCATATCCTCCAGCTTTGGGGATGTATTAACTGATACATGTCTGACTGGCTTATACTCTACCCTCAGTCCCACCTGCATCCAAACCAGAGCCCAGCACAGGGAAAGGCACAGGGGTTGCTGGGCTGTGTGATGCAATTGTGAAGCTTCATCACATAGCTGTGGCCTCCTGATGTAAACCCATACCTGAAAAACAGGGAAACAAGGCTTCCTGGATAGAGAAAAGCCAGGATCAGCTTGTACTGCCTTTTCATAATTCCCACTCCTGTATGTAACATTCAGGATTTATCCCTTTCCCTCCTTTGCTCCTCAATCCTGTATTTTTGCCTCACCTCCCTAGAGATGTTTAGAGTGCCTGTATTTTGCTTTTCTAGCAAACCTCATCTTTTGAATCCACTTTAAACCTCTTGGAGCCTTCCATTTGTGATTTCTTTGTTCATCCTTTCTCTCATTGTGACTTTAGTTGAATTTTCCTGTAAATCTTGCTCTTGGCTTGGCACTAGAACAGCTCCTTGAATACAATTTAATATGAACTGTGCAAAGGTTAGACATAAAAGACCCAAAGCACTTCTCCACCATTTTTATCTACAGGCCTGGAGAAGAGATATTAGAGACATAATCTGCCTTGCTTGAATATGAATCACAAGAATTCAGCTGTAAGAGAGGAAGTTATCTGCTTTTGAGATAGCCACATGATTTGACAGCTTTCTTTGCTTTCTAAACTAAGGGAAAAATATTAATATTCAGTTTTATAATGTATAAGCCATCTGATTCTCCTCCCTCTCATATATAGGATAAAAACAGATGAACACTGCATTAAAATCAGTTAGCATGCTTGTTTTGAGTAAGAAGGAATAGCAAGGGTAAATATTTCCAAAACAACTGGAGACAGAGAGCAGGATCAGCATCCAAAGCCTTTTACTGCAGCTATTAGGGTTTCCTAGCCATTCATTCACAGGCATCTTTTCCCAGCAGACCTACTTGTCTGCTGTTGGGTAGCAAGAAGGTTTGGAGCAATGATGATTCTCTTGACTTTGTGTGCAAAATGGAGCCTCGTTAGAGGGCTCTCAGGGACCCATGGTGACACGGTTATGTCCAAAGAGGACACGCCATATGGGGGGTGGGGGTTGGGGCTGGGTGAGCAATCTGAAAAGTAATGCAGTGTAAACTATTAGAAAGCTAAAATCTGTGTGCTCTGCCTGTGCTGATTTGGTGCATGAACTAAGCCAGGAGAAATGACATGGCTGAATTGCTTTCTGCAGAGGAGAGCTTGGTGTAACTTTGTATTCATCCCAACAGTGATGCCAGGTATATTGAGGCTGATCATGTCCACTCCAGGTTGGCAAGGACTCTGCAGATGCACTCTTGGCTCTAGGGAAGAGCAGAAAGCAGAGCACCCCCATGCAGTGCTGCATTTCTGACCAAGGAGTCCCTGTGTTGCCAAACTTTGTCACCATTTGTCCCTTGTACCATCACCAAAGTGTCAGGAGCCACTATCCCACACTGTAGTCAGGAGAACTCCCTCTCCCACCTACCCCATCAGAAACATCTTACTTTTCATGGAGAATAAAAATCAAAACATTACAAGGCTTTCAAACAGTTTGACCAGACGGCCTTTAAGGGTCCCTTCCAACCCAAATCATTTTATGATTTTATGATGCTCTTCTCTGGAAGGAAACAGGGCTCATATTTTCTATTGACCTGCCTGATCCTGGTGGAAGTTTTGCCATTAAAACACAGCATTTTCAATGGCCTCTCAAAGGTCTTTCTGCTTCCCCTGAATCAATGACAATATCTCCTCTCTCTTCAAAAGCTTCAAAGAAAACAATACCAGGCGCTCTCAGGGACATGGATGGGAGCCATCCTGAGCCAACATTAAAATGCTTTGAAAGTCTCACCTGTTTGATAAACTGGAATTTTTGTAGATTGGACATATTTTATCACCTTATTATTGCTATTGTTGGTAGCAAAAATGAATTGAGCTGACACTGCTGATAGCACTGACACATGCAATGGCAGCAAATGACTGCAACTCAATTTTAACAACAGCATTGATTTTCTGCTCCCAAGAGAGCCTTTGTAAACTTTCAAAACCTAGTTTTTCCAAATAAAAAGCACACAACTAAATGTCAGAGATTGTAACAAAGTCATTTTAGTAGAAGCCGGAGGTGTAATTCATCATGTGACAAGACTGACTCTGATTTTATGATGCTGGGTGTGACATTGTGCTGGCCCTACACAAGCACATGATGGAAATAGGACTTTACAAAGTGACTTCAAGGTGATGCTGTGACCAAGCAGCCTGATCTACCCCAAAAGGCTGACCCACGTGTCAGTGCCGAGTCCCATCTCCATTTCTGGGACTTCAGCTGTAAGGAGCATGAAGGAACAACACACAACATTCATTTGACTCCTAATCATGGAATCATGGAATGGTTTGGGTTGGAAGGATCACGCCGTTCCAGCCCCCCACCATGGGCAGAGATGTCAGCCCCTAGACCAGGCTGCTCCTTTGGGTAAGGATCAATGTAAGGCAAAGCAGGGCACATGTTGTTAGATAATTTTGCAGCTATGACAGGGAAAGCTTGAAATGCTCAATGCTCTTAGCAACTTTCTTGGCACCTGGGAGCCTTTTGTGTCCATCCCCAGCAGTCCTGGAAGCAATAAATCCCCACAAATGTGTGTGCTAATGCAAAAACCTTCATAATAAGCTTCTCTTCCCTGTGCTGGTTATTGCAATTAGATGAGCACATCCAACTGTCACATGCATCATCTGTTTGAGAAGTTATTTTATCCTAACACGGTGACAGTCACTGTTCAGGCTCGCTGTGGCTCAGCTCTGGATGAGTCACAGCCCATTTACCCAGTGCATCAGGCTCCATTATGATTAATTTCTGAAAACAATTTCTGCAGCCATTCAGGTGCTGCAGGCAGATGCCCGTGCTCAGAAATAAACATTGCATAAACTCTTTGCCTGTCTTGCTGAGTTTTCAGCCTCCTTCTCCTAAAGCTCCCACACGTTTTCATTCATTAGACACAGAAGATCACTCTGTTGATCTTCATGGAAAAAGAGCAATGTTTGAGGCCAAACCCATCAGAGGAGCAGCACCTCCCATCCTGGGGGCTTTTATCCCTTGCCAAGAGGGAGGACCATTTGTCTGGGGAAAAGGATGTACAGATCTGGAGGACTGCTGGCCTTTGCATGGTTCTCTGCAGGAGGAGGGAGCAGACCTGCACATTTCACATCAGCCCTGTCCCCACTCCAGGAGATGCCTCAGAGTCAGCCTTGCTTGCTCCCTGTGTGGTTTCAGGGTGAATTGTCTCTTAAAGCAGATGCTCTGAGTCCTAGAAAGAGGACTCAGCATCTTTAGGAGTATAACCTGTTTCCCTCACAAGGAATATTCACAAGGAATATGGCAGTATTTGAACAGGAAATATACTTTTATCTGCACGTTTGCTTCTCCAGCTCCCTCAGGATGATGTTGTTTTGACACAAAGTCTCAGTTTGATTTGCTCCACAAAATTACTGATTGCTCTGTCAGCACCTTTAAATTTGGTAACACACCACAGCCTTCAAAATCCACAAAGACAAATTTGCAATCTAAGGGGTGAGGTGATTTGTTGCACTATAAATAGCTCACTGCATTAACATCCTAGTGTTCAAGTGGCACTAAGCTAAGTAGAATATTTGTAAATGTAGTTTTTATGCTTTATTAATTGTTCCCTCGTGAATTTGCTTTCCTTGCTGGGGTTATGCTGGTTTCTGAATTTTCCCCCCCTCTTTAAAATCACTGCTTAACTTACTACCTTACCCAAAGGTAGTAAGTAATTCCATTTTCCTCAACATCTTTCCCAATGCCCCCTTTCCCTACAAACTCACCTGAAAGAAAATGTTCTGAATTAAAAGTCTGTGAGGTGCTCTGGTTTATCTTAAACCCAGCTCTCTGAACAGGGATTCCACTCATGTGCCAACACACTGCTTATGAAGATGCAGAACAGCATAGCAGGGGAGAGTCCCTGAGAGAGAGCTGAGTGTGGTGGTAAAACAAGAGCTCCAGGGATGTGTTTCCACTCATGTCACTGCCACTGACTCATCCCAGATAAAATTTATTCTTTCACAGAACATTACCTCAAAACTCACCCTGTAGTCAAAGGCTTACTGTGGCTTCTGTTGTCTCAGGGAAGCCACTTTTTATTTCTTAATTTCAATTTTGTCTGTAAATTAGTATTTAATCAGCCATTGAGATGTTTGGATGAAAAGGACTTAGAGCAGGACAGGAGGGATTTTTCTGCCAGCTGATTGTGGCCAAAAAAGTGCAGTATCTGGCAAGTAGAATTCAAATCTTGATCCAAGCTTCTATAGAACCACGGATGCTCATGCTGGAGCATTTGTCTGCTTGTCCTTGGCACATGGATGCTCACTGCAGCCTAGACCTGCCCAAGAAGAGGTAGAGGATGATCCATGAGGACCCTGATCCTGGCACAATTATTTAGAGGGGGGGTTTTAGCCAGGCCTCCAGGGCCATGAGGAGGATCAGACATCTCAGGATGGGACCAAAACAGCCCATCCCAGACCAAAAAGATGACAGAGCTCTTCCCCTGCTGAGGGATGGAAAGATTTGTTCAAATACCTCATGAAACTATGTATTAGCTCATCCCTAGATATTACTGAGAAATAGTGAAGGTGAGGGCAAGGTGAATATTTAGCACCTCTGGCTGTAAAAAATACAAACACTAACGTCATTAGAAACCCACAGACCTGCAAGAGATCACAGGGAGTGAATTTGAAATTAACTTTGCAAAGTGAATAGTGTGTTTGAATTAATCTCTAAAAATGGGCTTTACCATGGAGGTAAGGTAGAATGTCAGCCTGAGGTTAAAAGCTTTGTCAAAGCAATCTCTGTTTTAAGACTTAACGTGACCCTTGATATTTATCAGAGTAATGAAATTACAGGCCTTTTCAAAAGGCTGATGAGAGGTTGTGTTCAGCCCACCCATCATAACAACTGGGTGCTTTTGCTGCAGCTGAACAACTTGCTTCCCTATCACTCTTCCACATGCAGAAACAGAGTATCCTGCAGACTGAGTATTCTTATTTCCAGGCATATTTCTGCCAAACTTCAGAGTTAATTAAATATAGACATATATTTAGGTAGATATATATTTTTAAATGTTCTTATTTATTTTATATTCTTATATTAATTTTTATTTTATATTCTTATTTAATATATATATATATATATATATATACACACC
>VWYP01008937.1:119533-136786 GCA_013400435.1 Pycnonotus jocosus | reverse complement strand
AAAAAAAAAAAAAAAAAAAAAAAAAAGCTCATGTGCTTTTATTCCAGGCTGCTTTCTAAATATCAGACCTCTTTTCAGAGCTGAAGTAACACAGGAATTGTCATGTCAGCAATTTTCATCCCAATAGTATTAAAACATCCACGAAACTTAAACACAAGTAGCAAAGGAGTTTTCCTCCATTTATCCAATATTGCACTTGCAGGTGTGTCAGGGCTGTTGCAGGGTCCAGATGGCTGGTACTCAAAGATCAGGTTCAAACACAAACCTGCACTTTTCTTTCCCCTTCTTTCCTTCCCCCTCCCTTCTTCTTCTCTTTCTTTCCAAATCCCAAATACTCTAAACAGGATATAAGCGCCTGGACTGTAAGGGTGGGTTCACTTCAGGGTTTGACAGAGAATTAAACTATTTTCTCTCCTAGCAATAGAGTGACAATTCAGCGAATTTTTTGCAAAAATCTGTACCATTGCTGTGTACTGACCCCATCTTCCCAACTTTGAACCAGCTCTGCTGCTCTCGCAGCCCTGCCCGACCCAGGCAGCACCCAGAGCAGGGCTCAGACAAATCAGGAAGGCAAGAAAAGGCAAGAAAAGGCAAGAAAAGGCAAGAAAAGGCAAGAAAGGGCAAGAAAAGGCAAGAAAAAGCAAGAAAAAGCAAGAAAAGGCAAGGCAAATCAAGGCAAGGCAAAGCAAAGCTAGGGAGCATTGTGCAATTAACACTCAGCAGCATGCAGTTGGCCTAGAAAGTGTCTTTTAATGCCTAAAACTTTGAAAGTTGAAGGAAGATGACACACTGCCACGAAGATGGCTTTCAGGGGCTCAGGACTATCTTTGTTACAGATTCACGTGAAAAGACTCAGTATTTTCAAGAGAACTTCCTTGCTGGATGTGCCCTGGAAATAGAAACAAAATAGGTGTCCTTTAGCCAGCAGGTAGGACTGGGTTGGGTCAGGACTGCCTGTGACTAATAAAGTCAGGAATCTGTGAGTAAAAGACTGACAGGGCAGAAATTAGCAGGGTGCAGACAAAGTACTAAAGAGGCTTTGTGACTCCTTATATCCCTTTGGTTTTTTTCTTGACCATTTAATACTTCTCTGAAATCCTGCACTGACAGCACACTAAACTATTTAGCTGTTAACTGTTCACTGGACAAATGTAATGACTTTATATGTCCTAAGTCAAAAAAATGGGCTGTTGGGAGGAAAAAAAGATCCTGGAGATCTCCGCAGATCTGTTGAAGAAAACGGAAATGCATAACTATATTCTAGCAAGGATATTCTTGATGAGGTTCATTTCCCTATATACAATTAACAGAATTCTGATTAAAAAGGAGTGGCTTTCTCCAGAAATCGAAGCTCTTCAAGTATCTTGACTCAGCAGGGAGATTTTTTCCTTTATCAAGATGATCACCACTTCATTCAGTGCAAAGGAGCTGCAGTGCTGAGTGTTCCCAATTCCTAATGGCTATAAAATATGCATGTGTAATGGTTTGTGCCTTTTCACAGAATATTTATAGGGTGAGACTGTCAGCTCAGCCATTGACAGGTATTTTCTGAGGTTATGAAATGGTGGAAACAAAATGCAGGCCCCTAAACCCCCCCCCCCCAATCCAATATGCAATTGAAAAAAATTAGACACATAATTAATCTAAGTAAGTCTGGGGAGAGCAGCTTGCAGCAAGAGGGAAAAGAGACCCCTTTTCCTCCATTTATTCAAAGAATGTTAGAAGGTGCTTTGTTCACAGGTGCCTCATTCACAGCTTGTACAAGAAAGATATTTTGGATTCTAGGTGGTTCCCTCCCCTCCAAAAAAGACATAATGAGAATTATATCCAGCTGGAAACTGATGCTAAATGATTTCATATTTTAAAAAAATATAAGGCATAGGATGGTAGCAGGAAAGGCAAGTCATGGAACAACATGTATAGTGTTGTGTGGGTTATATATTAACAGAAATCTTTAAATCATGGTCAGATATTATTCTGAAAGGACCACTAGAGCTGAAACAGAATTTTCCACTCCTTGAAGAAATCACTGTATGGGATTTGTAGGTCTGTGCTATACAAGAGGTGAGCTAGTTAGAGATGAATACCAACATCCACTTTAAAAATCATGAAATTCTTTCTCTCTGACCATCTCTCCAAGCTCTGTGGAAAGGGGAAGTTACTTCCCCTTTCCACCGAGCTCAGAAAGATGGGAAGATAAAATCACCATAACAGAAAAAGATCAAACAAGAGCCAAAGCAAACAGCAGCTGGCTCAACAAATATGAATTTCAGGTAATGGTCATAAACAACAGGCTGGAACTGTGGATTCTAATAAAGTGAGAGAGGAGATCAAATCTTGCTCTTTAATAACATATTTGGTTCAAAATAACAAATAAAAGTGTCATTCAGAAAAAAGCCCATTTGTGTGAGTAGTGCAAATAACTGGTCTCCACCCCAGCAGTGCCTCAGTTCCTACAGCAGGCATAGAAGTGGTGCCTCCAAACAAACCAACCATGAAAAGACACCTGGGAGACTGAAACTGCTGCTGATCCTGCTGACCAAACTCCACATTTCTTGGTATTCCTCAACCTGTTGATTTGCACCCCTCTGCCATCTCTTATCTGAGAAACAGATTGTAAAGTGTTTGGGGCAAAACCACCTTTCTATTGTTTCTTTTTGTGTCGTGGGTCACACAAGGAGCTTCAGGTCTTGGTTTTGACACTTTGGGTCTATGGAAACAGTTGGAACAGTAGCAGATAATATTTCATCCTTTAATCACTGTTGCCTGCAAAGCCTCTGGAAATAAACAGAACTCACACTGGTATCCAAGCAAGGTTTAGGGAAGAGATTCAGCATTTACAGAGACTCTGAGGATATTAGTTCATAGCAGGTCTAAACCCAGAGAAGTTTGGTCTTGATGAGGTCATTGCTGAAGTTGGTTTCTTCCCCATCTGTTTGTGTGAGATTTTGTATGCAGCTCTAAAGACACAACAGGAGCAGGACACTGAGCCACATGGATGTGGAGATTGATCCAGACTCTCAGTTCCTGTGAGAAGCATTAGCCCTCAGATAGCTCTAAGTAATAATCAAATTTTATGCTTATCACAAGAAAAATCCCATAATTGTCCTAATAACTCCATGAACAATTTATCCCTTTATTTCTTTCTTTGCCACTGCAGTAACCTGAACACAGATGGCCAGGAAATACTTTTTTTCCATCATGTGACCTTTGGGCTCTATTGTCAGCTTGCTTTCTGCATCATGGAGCAAGCTAATTTGTGAAAAGGTAGAGGAAAAAGAAATAGAATAGCCAAAATCTTTGTATTAAATATATTTACTTGGGCTGGGGGATGTACTTCTGAGTCCAAACTATCTTGAAACCAGCTATTTCCAAGGCAGAGAAATCTCTGGCTGACCCAAAGTTTATTCAAATGATTAAAGAAAGTGTGAAAGACCTCACAGGAGAAACTAAGAATCATGCCATGGAGCCAAGGAGGTATTCTGGAGGTAGGCTGAGGTCTGGGTCACTGCCCTGGGTCAGGATTCAATCCTGAATCCTCCATCAGCCATGAATCCTCCATCTGCCATATTTGTCCTGTCTCTGCCACAGGGACATTTTACTTTTGAAACCCAGAGACAAAGACAGACGGAGGTTAAAAAAGCTCTTCTTTAGCTCCCCATTCTCTGATGAGGATTGTGGCTCACAAATTGTGATGGGGAAATGATGGAAGAGTCCTACAACCTCTGCACAGTAACCATTCAGCACTGAAAATTATCTCACACAGGAAATGGGGCCAAGGTAGAAGGAAAAATTAGAGAGGGGATTTCAAACTCAAAGAATAAATAAATATAAATGTTTGCTAGTTATGTAGTTCCAGGATATTACATCAACATTAATCAAACTTCATGGCATTTTAAGTCAGTAAATAATGTTTTCCTTATGTCAAAAACAAAAATGCCAGGTTGACAATGGCAAAGGGGAAGAGGTGCTAAAACACACAGTGCTTGGACTGTCATTTAAAGCCAGTCTTGTCCATTTGACTGGAACTAAACTGTGTTATAACCATGCTATGAAACCGTGAAAACCTGTATAGGAGCCCAAACTGGGATATGTCAGCCATGGAAACAGAAATGGACAGATGATGCTCCAGAGGCTAATGAATTTTAAAAGGACAACTCAGACATTTCCTTCTTAGAGAAAGGAAAACATTTTTTTCAATATTTTTGGATAGTGTTTTCTTGATGAAAATATATTTTAAAACTTTTTTTTCCTTTAAATCAAATTCAAAAATTATTACCAACAATGGTTTATTCAAAAACTTTTGTTACTGAAAGGCCCCAGTTTTGGAAGAAGGGTGAACTAAAAAATGAGTAGTTCTAATTTTCAACCAGGACAATACTTCAAGCAAGGTTAAGCAGCAACACTGAGGCAAAGTGAGGACACAACTTAGGTTTGCCTACTCTGTGTGTGCCTGCTCACCACTATATCACACTTCTTTCCATTTCCTATTTGCAGAAGCAGAACAAAACAAATTTGCACAGAGCTGTCCAAATCAAAAAGCAGTGATTACCTGCAATGAGCAAACAGGAAACAGTCATTTCTAAAGAAAGCTGTCTGACTCTCATATATGCTGCTGAACTGTTGGTGTATTGGTTGTTTCAGTTGTTTTCTTTCTGATAAATTTGACTCCCCTTTCTCAAAAGCACATAATAGATATTTTTGTTAATTTACTACAAAGATAGTTCTCTGCAATTTTTTTGTGACCAAACAATGCAATGAAGTTGCACAGAAATAATATCTGGGATCATACATCATATTTTTGTCACTTCTTCACTGAGATATTCACCTCTCTCTGGGCTCCTCATGCACATAATGGAGCTATCACACAGTGCAAGGTTAAAAAATAGCTGCACAGAAAAAATGAACTTGACTGGCAGATTCTGTGAAGGTCACAGAGCAAGAAGGACTTCACACAAATTCACACAGCACTCGGAAAATATCTTATTCTGCTGAATTCTGACAGGGGCCACATCCAAATTCCTTCATTTGAATGTTATGAAAACTGGGAGAAGGCTGGATGTAGACATAATCTCTACAAGTGTCCTTTGCTGCCTCTCTGCCTTGGCTTCAGACACAAGCAGCTCCACATTTAGAAAATATTCAGAGATGAATTCAGAGCACATTGGAAATCTGCACCTACTTTTTAATGCTGGAGCCTGACTGGCTGCTACCAGTGAGCAGAGTGAAGGCAACTCCATCAGCCTGAAACAGCAGGGTATAAAAGCTTAGAGCACCTCTACTGTCAATTAGAGTATCTCTACTGTCAATTAGAAGAGCTTCTATGGTCAAACCATCATTAAAAGAGGAAAGACAGGGGAAAAAGACAGGAATCTGTGCAGCATCCTGCATCAGACCTGAAAGATGGACTGGCCTGATTCTCAGCTGCTGCTGCTGCTGGCAGCAAACTGCTCTGAATTTAAAAGCACAGTACTGATAGGCAAAAAAGAAAACAAAAATGGACGAACAAACAAACAAACAAACAAACAAAAAAATCCAAAGCCAAACCAACAAATTAAATTATTGATTTCAGCCACATTGCTGCATAGATAGATAGATATCTCAACAGTATTTATTTGTTCTTTTAGCAAATTGATAACTTCAATGCTCACTGTCAATTGCAGTCTACTCGGGCTTTTTTCCATTTTTTCCATACTTTCCCATTTACTCCTCACAACTGCCTGTGGTGTCTAATACACACTACAGAGATACATGAATTATTAAAGGCTGTCTTTTCAAGAGAGCTGAGGTGTTTATCAAGATTTTTTCATATATGTAACCAGAACTATTTTTCCCCAAAAGAATTTGGAATTGCTAGGCTTTCTAATCATAGGACTGTTTGCCGTAGCTGGCAATATTTCTAATATTACATATGACAATTATTTCTATTTGACATAGCTGACAGTATTTTTCAGCAGGGAATTTGCAAAAAGTCTAAAAGGGATTTGCAGCTCTTGTGAAAGGACCTCAAATTCAGGCTCTTTAGCTTTTATCCCTGGATTTCAGCCATTCTGAAAAAGACCCTAAATACCCAAACATAAATTTTAAAATTTTTATAGCTTGGGATCCCACCATATACATTCCTGATCGAAATTCATAAACCTGTTGTGATTGAAATTAAGAATAAACTAAGGTATTTAAACAGTGAGAATGCTGAGGATTGATAGTTTAAATTTCTCCTGCATGTATGGATGTTCACATTGTCTTAAAGGGAAGAACATGTAAGAAGCAGATCTCAAGACTATGATCTCAACATCGATGTCTTTAGATTTTTTTTTCCAAAATAGCTGATTGATGACAGAGTATTTTAATTGGGATACTGTTCACTTGAGGTGGGGAAAAAAAGGGATTTTGTAATTTCTTGTTCTTGTCAGTCCTGTAAACAGAAATGCTCTTTTTTTTGCCTTGAACACAGAGTTTTCTGATCACCAGTGACATATCTTATTAGCTGCAGAGATGAAAACGATTTCCTAGAAAATTAACTGAGAATCACCTGTTAGAGACAGGCCAGGTATGCTTTCACTGTTCCTTACACTGATGGGTAAGGCTGGTTGTTTTATGTTATAATGCCTCCTTTGCTGGCTGTAGCTTTGTCTTGTTATCAACATTAGAAAAAGTTGTGTTTCTGAGTTATGGAAACATTTCATATTAAGAGAGAGAAGGAGATGGAAATACAGATTCTCAATCCAGCTGAAATATCCCTCCCAATTATTTTTGTCACCCAGTGACCTCTGTCATCACCAGCATCTTCTTATCCTGTCTCCTTCTCCTTCTAGATACTGAGCTGCAGTAAAAGGTGCCCTGCCAACAATTACATGCCTTAGCTAAAGATTTGTGCTGATTTAATTTGAGAACAAATTCATTTTAAAAAGATTGAACAGATGAAAACATAAATTACAACAGAAACCAGGATGCAATTTGTAGCATAGCACTGAACTGCTACAATGCAGGAATGAGGCCATATGCTTGTGAGTGTAACATTTTGTCCTTTATTTTAATTCTGGTTGGTTCAAGATGGTTAGAAAGCTTTCATAAATGAGTTGAAGGAATGAGTCTGACACTTGAAACATACTGATCACTTCACTGGTAAGAGTGATTTTACTGGTTAACTCCATCAGTTTAGACTGAAAAATCTATTAAAGAACAGTGGACAGATTCTGACAAGAGTCATCCAGGTGGGATAAATCCAGATTTACAGCCATATAAATCAGGAGGATATGACCCATCTGGCATGAACAAAAAAATACATAACCACAAGATCTTCCAGATGCTTTCAAATCCCTGGGAGGATCACTCCTTTTCTCTCATAAGAGTCCTGTACAGAGAAACCTGCACTCTCAAAATTCTCATAATGAAGAAACTCACAAATCATTTGCAAGCTCGAAGCAAAGTTTTCTGCTTGGACATGATCCAATCCCCAGTGTAGCAGCACTCTGACATTTACTAAAGGATTAGCACATCCTTCAGCATCACATCCCAAACACCACAGCACTGCAACCTCTGGCCCCACACATACAGCTGCTGTTTGATATCAATGTGATTTGCACAAGTGCTGCAGCCGTGCTGGCCCCCGGTGAGCTGACATTTGTGTAATAGCTGTCAGAGGAGAAAGCTGCCCTGGAACTCAGACCTGGGGGAACAGGGAATCTCAGTCAACGGTAAAACCCTGATAACAAGTTTAGAAATTCTTAGTTCAATCCCTTTTTGAGGTGGTTGTGGACTGAATCCTGCAGCTTATAGCAGGGGATTAATTTGTCATGCTCCCCTGTATCCCTGTCCCCAAGGAGGCATTTTAGCTTCTGCCCAGCACTTGCTTCTGATCTGACCCCACTCAGAGGTGGATGATGACTTTCCCAAGTTCCCAAATTGTTTAAAACAACCCTAACCTGATAGGGCCAGGATTCTCCAAGGGAAACACAGTCCTGCACTGGTCTACAGGTACTGACCAGTGGACTGGAGGATAAGCTGTGATTAGGACAGTCCTTGGGGAGGATGTCACACACCTGACTGGAACAGGAGGAGGGGGTGAGGTTGGGATATCCACCTGTGAACAGATCCCCAAAGTAGTTTTCCTCTCACAGGGCTGGAATAGCCCAGAGGTTGCTACCAGCAACCAAGCTGGATAAATCAGTGCTCTGGGAACAAAGAATTTGTCTTGCAGCCTGATGTTCACCCAACCCTTCACCTGTGCTGGAGCACAACCAACAGGCAGGACTGAGAGGGATTAAAGAGCTGAAAGGCTTTTTATTCCTGAAAGTTGAATTCACAGTCGAGTTTCTCATTTGATAAATTCACAGCTGTCAGCTACAGGCACTTCAGGGCAGATTCTCTGTGCAGGAGCACAGTGTGCAGTACACACAACTGTGATCCTGGAAGACATAAACACAAAGAATTGATTTCTCACTCCTTTGTTTGAAATGTGCCTGGCTGTAAATGCTTATTATAAACCCATTTTCCATGACATCCATGTCCTCATCCTTTCTCTCTACTATGGCAAAAAAAAGTATCCAAAATGCAACAAAGAGAACTGGTCATCTGGTAAAGGTGGGATGTACACTGCATGATGATGGCATATGAGAAATTCTTCTTACACTGGAACACAAGCTAAAACCTGAGATTTACAGTAAACTACGAAGGACAGACAGACAGCCTGTATCTGGGACAATCTTCCTACTCCTTCATTCCCTACAGATTCACATCCTTAGCTGGTCTAATTCTGCCCAGTCTGACTGACTCCTGCAGTGGAGTGAGTTTACAGCAGGTAAATATTCATCCCTACAAAGGTAAGGATCATTCAGACCTCAGAGGAGCCAGTCCATCTATAGCCTGAAGAACTGGATTTATCCTTCTGACCTCTGCAAAGGAATGAGGATATGAATGAGATAATGAGGAAAGGGAAAATTTAGACACAAAGCATTGAATTAATTGTGAGGAAAAGACCTGAGGCATCACACAGTCCTCCCATCAAGGCAGACACAGGTGGCAAAAGCAAATGGTTAAAATTCATTTTACTATTCTTTCTGAGGCAGAGAGCAGACAGCAGAGCACAGACTCTGGAGCTGAACAGCTTCCAGCCACCAGAGAAGGATTTAGATCTGGTGGGTCCTGGACAACGCTTTGAATGCCCTGGAACCCACACCTTCAGCTATGGGATCCTGGAGACTGTGCTAGGCACAAGAGAAGGGCTTCTGGAAAGGCAAATGTGGAAGGCCAGTCTGTATCTTCACATTGGGCTCAGGGCTCCCACTGGTGACTGAAGCTACTGAAGGCAGTTTCACTGGTGGAACAAATTCAGGAATCATTCCCTCAGCGAGCAGCTTTAAATTAACCTGGTTATTTCATCCCAGCTCTTAGACAAATTAGTCTGATTTATTTAGCTCATTTGAAACAAGTTCATTTTAATGAAGTTATTTATATAACTCCGTGATGCCATTAGCCAGATTACACGCTGTCCAAAGGGCATAATGCATGATCTCATTTCCAACTTAAGCCCCTTCTATTTCTTTCATCCTCTAACTTAAGTAGCAGGAGATCAGAGCATATGTTCTTCTGTTTCTCTCTAGATGGCAAAAAGTCATTTGACAGCTGCCAGGTATTATCAGCTCCTTTAGTCACTTCTTCTCTAGCCTAGAAAATCAGATTAGAATGTAAAACATATTTCTGTTAAATCACAAGGAAACACAGCCCTGTTTGAGGTCCAGAAATATATCACTGTCACTTTTGGAAATGGATCATGTTATCCTGACCACTGCCCTTTGAACTGTCAAATTTGTTTCACTGCTTTAATTGCTTCTGAAGATTATTCTCACCAGGTTTTGCATAGGAAATAGGAAAAAACAAACCTGTTGTGGCTTGGGTTTCAAGTTCTACCCTGCCATGGATTTTCCAAGAGGCAAACTTCTCACGCTCATATTCACACTCATACTTCCCCACATGAGTGCATGGGCACAGAAATCCATTCTACAGAGCACCTGCAATGTTTGAGCCTTGCTGTGAACTTGAGAGAACCCAGGAAAAGGCACATGGGCACTTTAAATCAGCCCTGGAACCGGGCCCTGGCACGGGGCATAATCTTGCACTGAGATCCATTGATTCTTTGTGAGTTCAGGTGGAATTGCCATCAGCAAGACAAATGTATTTGAAGAACTTGGCTATGCAGGATTGGAGTGATGTTATTGATGTTATTTATGAAATGCTGAGTTTGGAAAATACTGCCTGAGGTCTAGATGTGCTTAAACATCAGGGACCTCTCCTTGGTCCTTCTGAGGCAAATGCAAACATTTCTCAAGGCATAGGAGGAGACAGAAAAGTGGTCTGGAGATTTCAGGAGGATAACCTTGTCTCTGCCTCTAAGTTTACCTCTATCTCTTCTTGAATGCAAAGCATCCACAGAAAATTTTAGGCACATACATTCTAAGAAGACACATCTACCTGGGCATCACCTCGTAAGTGGTCCCTGATGGAATGTTTTCTCATTAAAAGGGGAAAAAAAGTGCTCACTTCTTTTTGCATGAGAGCTTTGGGCACAATTCCTTCCCCAGGACCTGGCAGGCTTCTGTCCAGACTTCTCCTCACTGTGGAGCATGGGTCCACAGACATGTTCTCCTCAGCAGTGAAGCCACCCAGAGAGATGTCTCCCTGCAATCACTTCTGCTCACATCCTGCAGTTCTTGTCTCTGATTTTTTAACAACTTTAAGGTTTTGTGCTCAAAACTGGGTCACTGGAAAGATCCAGGGCAAAGCAGAAAAACAATTTAAAAAGTACCTATTTTGGATATTTTTCTTAACCCAAATAGTTTCAGTCATGTAGGATTCTGGCAGGGATGGTAGGGGGATCTGCTCCCTCTCTTCTTACACAGAGCCTGACATGACCCCAGGGTAGGAAGCCTGATGCTCAGATGGGAAGCATAAAACAGGGGTCTCACACTCAGTTTCCTGGACTTTCAGATTACCCTCTCTGGGGGAAAAACCCCAGACATGTGACAGAAATCCTTGCCTGGCTCCAGGTGTACTGGCGGCAGAAAGAAAATCTTTCTTTTTCTTGGTGCTTCCGGCCTTTAGCTCTAGCACTTTCATCCACCCTCTGAGAATATGGGTGCTCCACAGACCTCTTGAGCCAAACAAGAAGAGTTTATGCACCTCTTGGACAGCAGTTCCAGAAAGCAAATGAGATTTACCCCTAATTTTTCAGCAGCTTTTTAGACATTTAAATTTAGATATTAAATAGGCTGATCCCATCCTTTACTAATTCTGTCAAATTTTTTTTTTCTTTTTTCAATATAAAAAAACATTTGGGTTGGTTCTGGGGTTTTTTGTTTCCCAGAAAGAAACTACTGAGAGAAGCCTTTAATCACATTGTACATTGCAAGAAAAACATTCAGCAATGCAGCACAGTGTCAAGCATGTGATATAAAAAGAAACATTAAAAACTAGGACAGAAGTGATCCTCAGAGGCTGTTTAGGTTGTGTCTCAGGTATATCTATTGACAGAAACTTCAACCTGCTACTAAAGGGAGACTGCAAGACCAGCATAGGCTTGAAAGGCTGGATTTTTAAACATAAGAAAACCTGAAATTGTGGGGAATACTGCCACGAATAGATTTTCTTCCAGTGCAAAGATTTGGGTTTGGAGTTGTATTCTCCCTGCCAGCCCTGTGATAATCCAAAGAGGCAAAACCAGAACTGGCTGATCTGTTTAGACAGTTGAAGTTGGGAGCAGAACAAGAAAGAGGAGAAGAATTCCATTTCGTAGTAAAACAAATTTAGGAATAAACTCGAATGAAAATATAAAGGAGATGCTGCTTGCTCACATTCCCTCGAAGTTGAAAAAGCTGGTTCCCAGCTTCTGGATATATCACAGCACCATCTGCCAGCAGAGAGCAGAATTACACCACAAATGGCACATTTCTCTAAGAAACTCTTTGGCCCCTTCAAACGCACAGGAGGTTCGTCGTTGCTTTCACGGTAACCCAGCATTTAGCAAAAGCTGATAAAAAAAGCTGAACATACATAAAAGCTAAATCAACATTCAGCTCCAAAACAGGACAAGGTTTTCCACTGTGGAATACATCACTCTCCTCCCATAGCTTGAATTTATCAGAGTTCAAGATTATGATCATTCAGTTCCTGGGGTTTTATGGGTCACATAGGCCAAGGAAGCAGCTCTTGGCCCTCCGGTTGTCCCTCCCTCCCCTACACAGCTGCAGCCCCCCTGCCCACCCATGGTCCCTGCATAAAATCTGTGCACAATGCCATGCACCTGCCCACTTTTACCTGTCCCTCTTACAGAAAAAAAACTACATTTGCCACCTTCTTCTCATGCCTCCCCCTGTGTAGCAGGATGTTTTGCCTGGATGGGAAAAACAACTTGAACAATGCTCTATTTCCAAAGCTATCAGTAATAAATGAAGAAGGGACCCTCATGCTGCTTTTGGTGCTGATTAGTGCTGAAACAGTATGACACATCAATCTCAAAATTAAACATCCTGATAGTGAGATAAAGATGTGGTAGACCTGGTAAAATACCTGGATAAAAGAACAAACAAGTGCTACTACTGATCACTTACCTAGAGATGCTGAGCTGACACAGCTGGCCTGGAGACATGTGACTGACAGTGAATCACTCTACTCTGTAAAAGCCCAGCTCCAAATTTGAACAGCAGGGTCTTACAACATTCCCCTTCTTGAGGTGTATGTGTGGAGATTCCTCCCTTCAGTGGGGATGCCATAAAGGTTATTCCTCGAGGCTGAGTGAAAGAAATCTGCCTGTGGTCATTGGTATGGGTGAGTAACATCAATCTCTACTTAATAATTGTTCTTGCTAGCTTTAATACAATTGCTTCAATATTGCTTCATAGTGCACTATATTATAATAATTATAGTTCCTGTACTGTCTACTAAATAATTCTAAGATCTTTTTGTCTAATTATAATTATAATTATAATTATAATTAATCATACATATTTATATAAATACATCTGGTTTGCCATCTTTAATCCTGTGGGACAAAATTTACATTGTCCAATTACACCTAAATAAACCTTTACACATAAACTGTTGACAAAGTCTGGGGCTCAGACTGGATCCAGCTGCACTCAAGCTCCTCTCTGAGAAGGACTTTAGAAAGCAAGGGGCGTCCTCTCTGCACCTCATGACTCAACGGGAGGGCTTCTCTAATGAACTTCGTCTGAAGCTCCCACTCTGCCCATGACACGCTGCCATCAGCACCTTTGATTTCGGTAGCACACAGTAAAGCACTTCCCAGGTGGGATCCATCTGCTCCTCCCACCTGCTCTTGTCCTTTGCTCTCCCTTCTCTTCTGCCAGTGATCCTGTGAAGTCTCATTCCTTCTCCTCTTCTGCTGTCATATGCTCATCTTACAGAAACCAGTTTCTCCTTCCTGTTACTTCGGATATTCCCTCCAAACACCAAATCCTTATGGATTCTGTGAATTGCACAGCTGCCTTCCTGTTAAACTCAACAGCAGGAAGCTCATCCCAATGTCACTGGCGGCTCAGATCCATGTAGGCTTTGTCCTCTGCTCTCTGGAATTCTGATCCTTTTTCTTCCCCACATTTAGCCATATCAACAGAACCATTCCTATCAGCATTCCTAGTCTTGGACTGGGTTCAGTGGGATTGCTACTGCCCTGGCCCCAAGGTATGGAGAGAGGAGGGCATGTCCAGATAGCAACCCAGGCTGTAGATGTGCAGCCTGCACTGACTGCCATCAGAACTCAGGTGTTCCAGCAGAGGTTTCACGAAAAAAAAAATGACAATGCCCTCATTCCCAGCTCTGCAGACTGAGTATTGAGGGTCCTGAACACATTGCCATTCTCTAACATCTTCCAGGACTCTGACAGAGGGTAAGTGACAGAGCAGGCACTCAAAACAATTACATAGAGACTTTCAAGGTGGTCAGTCCATTATAGCCTCACACAGAGGCAAGTCAGGAAATTACAAGATTGTCACCAAAGACAAGGTCTCACAATGAGTGAGTGCTCTTTATAGGATTCTTCCTAGGCCAGGTCACAAGGTAATAATTTTTCTTACAGGAGATTCACTCTGCAGTGAAGAACCCACACAAACTGCCACCAGTGTTCTGTTCGTCCTTCTCTGGCCCCTCTCTCTTTCATGGCAGCTCTTCAGAGCCTGAGCAATTCTCCATAACAGTCCCTTCCAAACTGTGAGCATACAAATGAACAAGTGTTATATAAATACTAGATTGTTTATTTATATTTTTTTTCTGTCAATGAGTAATAAATATATTTGCTGTACCCATATGTAATTCTGTACATATCTATACAGACAGAAATCTATGTAAATATGAAAAATCTCAGAAACAACCAGGAATCAAGGCCTTTTCTAACTTCTATGTTTTGCATTTCTTCCCCTGAATCTTGCAGAATAAAGCTTTATTTCTTCTATTACAAAAAAGAATCTGCACCAAGATTTCTGTCACCACCCATGTAATCAGATTTGGGATTATTAAATTCACACTTTGCCTTCAGGATTTATGGTGAGTCATAAGCATGTTGATCCTCCTTCTCACATCTTGGCCTTATCAAGCAGCACCACAGTCTCGCTTTTCCCCTAATGCTTGAAGAGGTGTGAGTTTGCTGTACCTACAGAGCAATGCTAATTGGTCTTTAATTGGAGCAGAGGGAAAGACATTCCATCTCTTGGATGCAGCCGGTGGGTCTGGAGCACACGACAGTAGGGACACCTGGTGGCTACCAGGAACACAGGACCTCTGGAAGAAAACTCAGTGTGAGTTAGTGAAAATAACTTAATCTAAAGAAGAGATTGTTAGGTCCATAGCAAACTCTGTTTGAGTCTTTCATCAAGTTAAATAGGTATAGATGCATATAATTGTTCCACTAACATGAGATAACTCACGATTCATGAACCTCATTTGCTCTGTGGAACAAGAGTCTCTTAATATCACAAAAGTAAGATTTCATCCTGCTCCTAAAACACCAGAGAACTCCAGTCATCATTTTGTCAACATATACCTTAGACCTGATATAAAGTGAATGTTCTTGAGTATGGTTATAACACATATTTGTGAGGAAAATTGTATTCTTTCTATTGCATAAACAGGGAATGGGGCCCAAACAGAGGCCATCATCCCAAACTCTACATAAAGTCTTGCAGATTTGTGACTAAAACAGTGGCATAAAATTCCCAGTGGCCCAGTCCTCAACCTGCTGCCACTTCACAGTTTATCATCCTTATATATCACTATGATATGTCCCAGAACAATACCACTGTGTAAAAGGAGGTATAAATTTTGCAGTTAAAAAAATATTTTCTGCAACATACATCCAGATAAGTTAAAAATATAGTAAAGAGAAAGGCTTTATATCCAGCATGGAAAAGGCTCATAACCGAAGGGATGACATATGGGGAAGCTAATTTATGGAAGGAGTCCTCTTCATGTTTGCTGCTTGCTGCATAAGGTCTTTTTAGAAATTTTCACATGGTGAAGGCTTATATAAAATTTCAGTATTGTTTCCTGCAGTCTGAACACAGCTTCCTGATGAGGCATTTTGGAAGCTCAAGGAAGTGGTATCCTGTTATTTTCAAAGCAAGCCCATAGCTGCCTTGAAACCAAACCAAACTAAACCAGCCAAACAAAGAAACAAAATCCAAAAACCAAACAGAAACAAAAAAACCCACCACCACAACAATAAAACAGAGAGGTACTTCAAGGAAGGCAAGTCTAGTGCTCATGCTTCATTTGCTGCAAAAACTGGGGGAAAAACCCCAGAACCTGCAAGAGATCATGGCTGGTGAGTCCAACAGCTGTATGCAACCCTAGAATAGCAAACTGTGTCTCTACTTTGGCCAATTAGTGTGCCTAAGCATACCAGGCACTTAATTTTTTCCCTGGGTATGGAACTCGAGATTCCTGAGTTTTGATGTCCAGAAATACCAAGTACACATAGATCAGAGTTAACGTCTGCTCTGAACAAAACATGTGCTATAAATCCTGCTTTCAGATCCTTATACCAATTACCTTCTTGTCCCAGGTACACATTTCATCTCCATATTTTACCATTTTTATGTGCAATGTCTCCTCCCCTATGCTGCCCTGTATTCCCAGAAGGACACTTTTTAAAGCTCCCAAGGTTTGGGGAGGACACAGCTGGAGGTCACACATATGGGAAGTGGTCAAAAAAGGGCTTTATGGTAGAAGAGCAATGAGGTTTTTAGACAAAAAAATTGCAGGCAGGGGCGAGGTTTGTCTGCGAGGGGCTCAGCTCGTTTGCCAAGCATCCCACAGGGCAGCAAGAACCACAAGCTGGGCATTGCTATATGCTCATTTATTCTTGGCTTTATGGATAAATTTTGATAATATGCTTTGGTTTTGTTAGGTTGTTGGGCAGGAGGGAAACAAGAAGTGATGAGAGTCACAGAATGGTTAGGATTCCAAGGGACCTCTGGAGACCATCCAGTCCAATTCCCCCTGCCAAGCAGGGTCACCCAGAGCAGGTTACACAGGAATGCATCCAGGTGGATTTGGAATGTCTCCAGAGAAGAAGATTCCATTACTTCCTTGGGCAGCCTATTCCAGTGCTCTGCCACTCTCAATGTAAAGAATTTGTTCTCTTTTTTTCATTTGTTCCATTGAGGTGAAACTTTCTGTGTTTTAGTTTATGGCCACTGCTCTTCATCGTGCTGCTGGGCACTGCCAAATATTGTCTGGCACCATCCTCTTGGCACCCACCTTTGAGATATTTATATGCATTGAGATTCCCTTCCAGTTTCCTCCAGATTAAAACGGCACACTTCCCACAGTCTCTCCTCATGAGAGATGCTCCAGAGCCCTCATCATGTGTGGCCATTGATTAGACATTGATTGACATCCATTGATTAAACACTGGCATGGGCTGCCCAGGGAATTGGTGGAGCCACCATCGCTGGAGTTGTGCAAGGAAGGTCTGGATGTGGCACTGAGCGCCATAGTCTGGTTGACAGGGCGGTATTCGGTTGTAGGCTGGGCTCGACAGTCTCGGAGGTCTTTCCCAATCTAACCGATTCCGTGATTCTGTGGCGAAGGCCGTGTGGATATTCAAGGGGTTTGTTCCCTCAGCGAGGCGGGGAAGGCGCCGTGCGCTTTGTGGCGCCGCCGACGCTCCGTGCCCCGCTCCGTGCGCTTTGTGGCGCCGCCGACGCTCCGTGCCCCGCTCCGTGCGCTTTGTGGCGCCGC
>VWYP01008937.1:83064-119292 GCA_013400435.1 Pycnonotus jocosus | reverse complement strand
CGATCTGGCTGAGGCGGGCCCGGAGCCGCCGCCCCGGGGGCAGTGCCGGGGTAGGGGCAGGGCCGCTGCCTCCCGTCGGCTGCTCTCCTGCGAGAGCCCTGGGCCAGCCCTGGGCCGCGGCTCTCCGCCTTCCCGGAGAGCTGCCGGCCGTCGGGAGCGCTGCGCACAGGGAAACTGGGAAGCGGACAGACCGACCGGCCCTGGAAATCACCAAACCCGGCTCCCTTGGGTGGGCAGGGCAAGGGGAGGCCGGCCAGCGCGTTTGTTTTATTATGTTTTATTATGCTTTATTATTTTTAATTGGGTTTTTTTCTGGTTTTAACTCCCTCCCCCATACCTGGATATCTCTAATAAGAAAGCCACCTGCACGATCGCATTTGAATTTCTCGATTTCCTCTCGCTGGATCTGTGCTTGGGGTATCCTGAGCTTGTGGTTTTATCTATTTTGTTTAGTAATCTCTTCTTTTTCCCAGCGAGAGTTGTGATTTGAGGTTGCGTAGGGGAAGTGGAGTCTGAAATGTTCGGCTCTGCCACGATCAGAGGTTTCATCTTAGAGCGGTACCAGGATTTTCTGCACTACAGCTATGCTCTGTTTTCCCAAAATAAAGGATTCCGGTTGGAAAACCCTGTGTTTCCCCACCTCCCACCACCCCTTTTTTTTTTCTTTTCTTTTCTTTTTCTTTTTTCTTTTTCTTTTTCTTTTTCTTTCCTTTTTGCGGTCTCACTATTCTTGGTTATGCCCTTGGGCATGGTGAAGTGCATTACACGTGTACCAGCTACTTCTTCAGCTGACTGATAGTAATTGTATATATTCATTCACAAAGAGTTAGGCTGTTCAGCCCCACCTGGCCATTGTTAGTTGAAGTAATCTAGAAAATGCTTTTTGTTTGCCAGCGCTGCTCTGCCTACAGATGTAAGTTGGCCTCTTGACAGCATAGTTAGAATTCCTTTGTAAAACCAGGAGATGCAGGTTCTGCATCGAGATGGATGCATCACATTCTGGTTTTTGTTCCCATCATTTCACGTGATTATAATAATAAACAACTTCGTGATGTTTTATGACTTACTGAAAAGATTGAACTTTAATGATAAGTCCTTAAGTAGAATGCCCCAAAATACTGATTTTTGTCTTAACCACACAAAATCGTAAAAAGTGCCCATGTAAGAGACAAAGATCTCTCTACTGTGTTTTGCATGTTCTAACAGGTCCATTTTTTTGATCATCATTTCTCTGCTTATCTGTCTATCAGAAAGCAAGAAAGACTTTTCTTTGCTTATTAGTCTTACAGTTAGGATAATTTTTCTTACTTCTCTTGCATGCTAAAATTCTACCCGTTGTTTATAAAGATGAAGAAGTTACTGAAATGCTTAGCATGAAACTGGATTTACGTGAAAGGAAAATAATTTTAATACATACAATACTTAGAAAGATTTCTATCCATGGCCATAACCTTGTGCCCAACAATCAATTCCTGAAAAAGAAAAATTGAAAATGTCTGTGTTTATTTCTTTTGAAAGAGCTAGGACATAGGTTTTATTTTGTTTTGTGTTGTTTTTTTCCACTATGTGACATTTAAAGCATGCACAGGGCTTTTTATTAAACTTTTAATGGACAGGCTAAAACTCATGGAGTTCTGCCAAATTTGGATCAATGCAAATGAGAACACTTTGTCCTATTGTGTCTCCCATGTATTGTTTCAGTGATGGCCCACTTCTCTAAGTACCACTGATGAGTAGGATGTAGCTGTTCCTAAAGGGCTGTAATCTCATGGCGATTCAGATTAATAAATGCTTGTATGCCCCAGACTCAGGTCCCTGCATCCTTGTGATTGGTGTCTGTCCAGTTTGGTTCCTTTTCGTATCCATTGTTGGAAGCTGTTAGAGAAAATTCCTGTGTGGTAGAATTTTAAATTTGAGCAGAACCCATTTGGTCTGGAGTGAAGCTGGGGGGAATTTGTTGAATATTAGCATAACAGCACTGGCACTAGTTGAATAATAAAAACTCCTGATAACGTACTGGAAGTACTGACTTGGTGTGGAATACACTAAACATTCAGGCTTCCTAAAATAAGAGGTCCTGTAATGACTTTGTTTCCTTAGTGTTACTCTTGAACAACTGTCTCAAAATCCCAATGCATTCTGTGGGATTGTTCCAGTTAAATGCCACAGTAACTGGAAACCACCCTTAATAATCTTCAATTTTTGCTTTTAACAGGACTTAGTGAAACTTACTTATTACCCAGTGCAGAGAACACAGCCTCTGATACAACTTACAATAGAAATTTTAAAAGATTTACAACAGGCCGCTGAAGACTAGACATAACATTCAGTTAATAACTATGGGCAATGACAGAATTCTGTCTGTGAGAGTAAAAATACTGTTTCTTAGAAGTGCTTAAGTTTTACAGCCCACAGAATAATTGAGCCCATCTGCCTGACGACAGCTATTTAGAATTAAAGGAATTTTGTATTAGGATGTTAATTTTTTTTCAGCTTGGTGTAAAATCAGCTTTGTGGGTTTTTTTTCCTTCCGTAATTCTGCTGCATGCTTCCCACATAAATAAGAACAGCTTTATTACGTGGCTTTAGTGGAAAACTTATATTGGAATTCTATAATAAATGAGTCTTGTAGACAAAGGATTTTCCCACCTCTTTGGCTGCATGTTGAAGCCTGTTTGAAATTGTAATGCTGCTCTGAAAAGTGATGGGTTTGGTAAATACACACAGAAATCCAACAAGGCAAAACATGCTGATTGAATCGACACTGATTTCCAGGGTGCTGTTTCATTATGGATTATGGCATCCACACCTTTGATGCATGTCTATCCAACACTGTTCTCATCCTCAAAAGCTCCTTCAGAACATGAAATATTAGTGATAGATAGGCATCTCTGTAAAGAATGTGTATGAATCAAAGATTAAAGAAAAGCCTTGAGTTGTTCATTTCAAATTCAAGTAAGCCTTTTGTTTAAAATAAAACATGTTTGCATTTCCAAAAGCACACTTAGTGAAGTTGTGAAAAGAAGGTGATATTTTGGAGGTGATGAGACTACTCGGGTCCTAATTCTCACTAATTAAGAAACCTTGGCTGTCATTTACTCTGCATTTAGCTTCTGCAAGAGCAGATGTGCGGGAGCAGATGTGTGGATGTGCAGGTGTGTGTAAGGAGCAGGATTCACATGGCACATCCCCAAGCCTCTGCCGTGGTCTGGCGTTGTTTAGCACAGCTCTGGCTCCCGCACTGTGATGGATCCAGGAAGCGCAGGGTCCCTGCAGCCAGGACCAGGAGAAGGCACCAAAGGCAGCAGCACTGGGCCTTGGCACTGAGCTCCCTGTCAATGTGTTGTATTTGATGCATGTTCAGAATACCTGGTAGCTACAGCATTATTTCGGTGTGAAACAATGAGGTTTGTAAGATCTGGAGATTGTTTCCTGTTCACTCAAAAGAACCACTGCGGTTATTCCTGATTTTGGTCACTCATTCATGTATTAATGTGTTGGTGTTCCTGTCCTGGGGTAAATGTAGCTTTAAAAAGCTTGGTTGGTTGGTTGGTTGGTTTTTCTTTCAGTTTTCTTGTATTTGTATGCTCTAATGAAAAAAAAAACAAAAACAAAAACAAAAAAAACAACAGTGTCCAAAATATATATTTGACTTTGATTTCATTCCTCGTGTTCTTTCTACGCGGTTTTCAATTGTGGTCCAAGGCCACACGCATTAAAGTTGATGGAATCAAATCAAGGATTTGGCTCTTTCTAAGTTTTTATCAAGGCTTGGTCAAGGTTATTATCTTTACTCAGAAAAATTAGGATATGCTAAATCTTGAATATCTTACACAGAGTGTCATTATTTTTTTTGGAAGAGCCTGTACACTCTTACAGGTGTCATAAAGCATTTTTGGGAAATCAGCAAGGAGTTATAAACCCATCCTCGATCCAGGAATTCCATTGAGGAATGTTTCTTGGGAAGTCACAGGTCCTTGAACAAAGTGCAGTGCCCAATGTTGGGTGCTCTGCAGTTTGTGGGAGCTCGAGCTGACAGCTGCAGATGTTTGAGTTGATCAGAGGAGTCAGTGGTGCTCTCAGATGTGCTGCCTCAGCCACTGTCTGGTAAATCCTGCTACAGCTCTGGATGGAAGTGTCAGGGTGGCAGCTACTGATCCTGGTGTAGCTCCCTCCCCATCTCTGGGAATGCCATATTTGGATGTATGGATCCCTTTTATGCTGTGTCCTGTTCCCTCCTAACTTGCAAACCAGCAAGGCAGAGAATGTAAAGGGATTAATTGCCCTGTGTTTTTTATTTGGTAGCCAAATCCTCTAAATATACAGATGGATTTTCAACAAGTCCTGAGTAACTGCTGAAAGAATGACCCAGCTTTGCTGTGCCTGTACTCGATTTTCATCAGTCTTCCAATAAAAGAAGGAATGGTCTGCTCTATCTTCTGCCATGGATAGTGCTATAGTTTCCATTGCTTTCAGAACAGCTGTAGGTGAAGTAAATGACTGTTATAAAGTGTCTTATAAATCTCATGCCTTTAAACCCACTAAAATGGTGAAAAGCAAAGTGTGTGCTTTCAACTGATTGTAGAAAAATAAATGTTGTGACAACTAGTTGACATAAAATTAAGGAGTAATCCTCCACCTAATTTCCAGTAACTTTAGGGATTTTTACTACAGCAGTCCCTGTAGTAAAACTTACTCAGAAAGTACGTATGAACATGAAAATCTGTTTATTTTGGCCTAGTTTGTTCACTCCCCAAAAGCTAAATTAATAACTTAAAACTGAGTTGAAAACGTTACAGTCTGCTAATTTAGCTGTAACGCTTTGGATGTCTTTCTTGGTGTTTTAACATTAAGGATGCCTCATTGGTTCCTAAAATCAGTAATACATCCATGCAGCAAACAGCAGCTTCTAGTGAAGGATAGAGCACAGGCTGCAAAACTCAGCAGCAGATGAATCCCAAGGAAGCTGCTCTCTCCTACACTTGCATGTGGCAAGAAACTGTTGCTGATGGTAAATGTGAATGTAACACATTTGAGAACCCTCTGATTTAAAATATCGCTGGTATCTGAAATTTTTTACATGTTCAGAAGAGTAATATCACTTCATTTGAGGAATCACTCACTATGTGTTCTTAAAAGATGTGCCAAATCTTCAGCAAGCTTGAGAAGTGAGAAGTAGTTTTTTAGAAGGACTGGCAGTACTTTTATCTTTCTAGGATAACACTTGGGAGTCTTCAATACTGAAGAACATGAAGAACATGTTTTCTGATTAAAAATTAAATAATCTCCTGCTGATGCAATAATGTTAACATTATACAGGGAATTTGAAATCCAGGTTGTAAATTCCACTTGCACATGGGCATCCCTACCTAGTACATGAAAAATTTGTAATGTATTTGTGATTTCTTTTTTCTAAAGCTATAGCCAGATATTTTTAACAACATTTTGGCTTCAAAGTAAAAGTTAAAAGTAATTTTTTGTTGTTGACATACGAGTAAACACAGAAAAAGGACTGACCAGTTAAAGCAGAAATAGATGATATTTTCTTTTTACAAATCTCTGCTAAAGTCAACAAAAGCAGGCTTAAAACTGATGAAATCTTTGCAAAGCTTCTGGATGTTTTAGATGTGATTTCATTTAGCTTCTGCAGCAGCAAAGGTTGCATCTCTCTGTATCTGGATAAAACTTTTGTTGTGGAGTTCTGCTTTGTTTTATTTCAGAATTACTGCTGGTGGTTTCATAGAATGTCTTAGAAACTTTGTGTTTCATTGCATACTTTTATAGTGAAAATGGAATTATCACAGGCACTTCATATTGCCCTAATTCTGTGACTTCAGTTTAAATGGCTCATCCTGAATTACTTGTTCTCTCAGTAGCTTTTTATACTGGTGATTGCTTGCAACCAATTTATCTGTTGCTCTTGTTGTTTAAATGCTGAAGAAAAAATGCAAGTTTCACATTTAGTTATATGCATGGAAGAAGAATAAAACTTTGCAAGCTGGCAGTCTATAAACAGGGCAGCTGTAACCAACAGGACACTAGAAAAATGTCTGTCAGTCCTGACTAGCTTTCAGTTCTATAATAGCAGAATTATTAAATTAACAGTGGAACAAATACTGGACAAAAATCATCAGACGTGAAGAATTTAAAAATGCTGAAAAAGCAGTAGCTAAAATTTGTGTTTGAAAAAACTCATAGATTGCCAATCCTCCTAATAGGGAGTTTAGTTACTATTTTTAACTGGAAAAGTTATTTTAAAGCTATCTGGTTTTACCCTCTGCAGTATGTGTGCAGGAAAATAAAGGTAGGTGAATGTCTGAAATTGTGGATTTTTCATGTGGAAGACCAGCCTCATTCCATGTGGGAATTTGGGGTGATTGGTTGGGGTATGGAAGCAGCATTATGCTCCAAGTGGAGTCCAGCTGCAGAAATGTAATCTGTGTGTTGCTCTTTCAGGTTTGAGTATGAGCACAGTTGAAGAAGAGTCTGACACAGTGACAGTAGAAACCGTGAACTCTGTGACTTTGACTCAGGATACTGAAGGGAACCTAATTCTTCATTGCCCTCAAAATGGTATAGAAATGTATTACATAGTATTTTTTTTTTTCTTCATTTTGATTGATCTGACCACCATACATCTCTGCCCATAAATTCTGTGAGCTATTTAGGTGCAACTTACCATGCAAGAATTGTTCTGCTTTGGTTTAAAGAATGATAAAGTGTTGAATTAGAGATAAATCCCAAAACTGTGTGTGTGTGCCCAACAAAGATACAGATGCTGTGGTTTATTAGAACCAAGCATGTACCCAAATTTCTGCAGACTGATTTGTGTTTGACAAGCTGTGGATGGAGTTTTCAAAGTGCATGTTGAAGAAAGCATGTGAACTTTTGTTGCCCATAACTTAGGCCAGATTCCTGGGCAGCAGCAGCAAAGCACTGAACCAACCTGTCACATTTGCTTCTACTTTTTGCTGTGGCCTGCTTTTTAGGACAATTCTGTCCAAGGCTCCACTTAGCTTACAGGAAGTAACCTAGGTGTGTTTTTGTTGTTAGAAGCTGATGAAGTAGACTCTGAAGACAGCTCTGAACCTCCACACAAGAGGCTTTGCTTATCAGAGGATGATCAAAGCCTTGATGATTCTACTCCGTGCATTTCTGTTGTTGCAGTTCCAAGTAAGTTCTTTTATGTAGTCCTATAGAAGATATATCTGTTGGTAAAGGTTAAAAGTGGACTCTTGAATCACAGTAGAATATTCTGCATGGATTTTTTTTTCTTCCAAATTTTATTAATATACTTGGGTGTCATTTTTTTTTCAGCCTTGGATAGTTTTGCAGCAATTAGTACTGGCAAAATAAGCCTCTGTTAAAATAGTTTAGAGAGCTGCAGGCACAGGTGCATTGCATAAAATGAAGGATAAATAAATGAACAACTAGGTGCTCTCCTGCAGAGATTTGGGGTTTTTTAATGATCAGACAGTACAGTTAGTATTTCAGTCTTTTGTAATGTTGAGGTTTATGTAAAAGGGATTGATGTAGAAAAGATAAGATGAATGCTGAATTAGTCTTCTGGAAGTTGATTGAGCATTAGAAAGTTTAATATAATCTCCCAAAGGGAGACAGAACCAGATATAGTTAAAATACCAATTTGCAGTACTTAGAGTGCCTGTTTATTTGGTGGAACTAGACAGAAATTCCTGAGAAGTAAAGGCATTGTCATGTTGAGGTTGAAGGAGGACTGGGGAAAATACATGCAGCCAAAAGATTTGAATGTTGTCCTCTTAATAACTGGAAAATATTGGAGGTAGGGCTGGAAAGGAAATGCTAATAGAGTTTCAAATTTTTGCGTCAAACACATTTTGTTCATGTTTCACATTAGGTCATAGTTGTAGTCAAGCATAAAACTGAAGGTTTCAAAATCCATATTTAAATTTTATAAAGAGAAGCAGTGGATAATCATTTTAGTGAATTTACTGTGTCAATATATAAATGAGGCTCAAATAAGGCTCTTCACAATTTTCACTTCAAAGGTAGCAATTTATAAAACTTGTAGCATGTGTAAAAAATGCTTCAGGAGTTAAGTATGCGACTAATTTACCCATTTTAAAGTTTCAGAAAATGATCAGAGCTTTGAGGTGACCATGACTGCTACCACTGAGGTAGCTGAAGATGAAATTAATGAAGGAACTGTTACCCAGATTCAGGTACAGTAAAACTTAAAAATTTACCTATTTGATGTATGCTATTATTTAAATTGAAATGAAAAGGGAAACAACTATCAGAAATGTTTACTAAATGAATAAGACTCCTTGAAATGAATGTATTTGAGCATGGATGTTGTTTGTAAAAATGCTGGTCTGTAAAAGGACATCATTTTATGTATGAGAGAGGTTATTTGTAGTCTTAAGTCCTGTCCAAAGAGCAATACTGCAGAGTCATAGAGGGAACTCTCCCCGGTAATTGTGTGCTCTATTGTGATCTGCATGGAATATGAGTTTATCTGTTTTTCTGTCATTCTTTGGTTATGAGTTAAGCTTTATAGCAGGCTTAGCTAGGCTTTGTCTTGTCACCAGTCCCAGCAGTTACATGCAGTTTTCACTGTGGGTATACCATTTGAAAAGTTCTAGATTGGAGATGCTGGATATAGTCCTGTTTCCACCACAGCCAGTGACTTCTCTTACTTACTGTACATTAAACAAGATGAAGGATGCTCCCTAATTAGTTCTCACAACATCTGTATATTAATATGCTAAATCTTACTCAGGTGTTTTTAAGGAAGGTGATAGTTCCAATGCCATATCTAAGACATGACACTTTTGAACAGTCAGCAAGGTGACAAAGGTGTGCTGATTGAATTTACCTTCAAACTATGTCTCCATGGTAATTTCAAAGTGATACAAACAACTGAATATCTGACTGTATCATTTCACATTGGTCTTTTCAAGATTCTTCAGAATGAACAGTTGGATGAAATCTCCCCACTGGGCAATGAAGAAGTATCAGCTGTCAGTCAAGCCTGGTTCACAACCAAAGAGGATAAGGATTCTCTAACCAATAAAGGTAGGTTATTTCAAATGCAGTTCTCCCATGCTGTAGAAAGGTAACCTGTTCCAAATGTCTCAGAACATTTTGCAAGTTGCATAAAGTAATCTCTGGTCTGGCTGTTTGAAGATGGGCCATGCAGTGGTGACAGTAGTGGCCACAGTAGAGAAGGGCTGTGGGTGCTGTGGGTGGCTCTTCTCCTGAAGCAGAGGGCTCCTGCAAACCAGGACCTAGTGAAATAATCCCTGCTACTCCTAAAACTTCCACCCACTGGGCATTCCTCTCTTTCCAAATATATCTGTGCAATCGTGTAGTAGTTGCTGAACTCAGGAGCTTTTGCTTTTTTCTTTCCTCCCCACAGGGGAAGTGCCTTTCTAAACCTAGAGAAAAACTTAGTGTCAAATGAAGACATGTTATCTCTCTGGTTTCCTCAGCCCTGCTACTGTTTTTCTTTGACTTTTACTTTTTCTAGAGGAATTTTTTTTCAGTCAGGTCAAAGCAACTCTCTTTTTTGTTAAAAACCTTTTAGAAAGAGACACAGCATTGCCAAAGGAGGGCACTCAATCGGGTGATTCCAGTTAAGAGATTAATGACTTGAGGAAGACATTTCTAGTGAAATATGCCAAGAAAAATATTTGAGAATCTCTACTGGCTGAACTTCTCTTGTAAGCTCTGTGGTTTGTCACAGAAATCAGCAGTGGAGGAATGCCAGTGTGTGTCTTCTTTTACAGTAGCTCAGAGTTTGGTATGTGTTGCCTAAGCTCATCATTTTATAGCAGTCTCCACTTGATAATGCTTTCTTCCCAATCTTGCCTATGAATATGCAAACATGTGAAGTGCAGAATACATGTCCTTTACTAAAATAGTTTGGGGCTAAAGGTTATTCCATGTAGAGAGCAGCAATGTCCCATTAAGTCAGTTCAGAGGCTTGGACCTGTGTGAATAACATTTAGAGGAATACATTATTTTTCTGTCTCTGTAACGGTGGAAGAGATTGAAGCTATGGGACACTGGGAAAAAGTACTCTCTCACCAGTTCCAATGGAATTAGTAATAATGCCTGTACTTTTCATTATAATTGGATTTGAGTAAACAGTCTCTTTGGTGTGTTCTGTCTCTCAGCTCTGGTCATTAGCAGGCTGAGAAGGAAGTACCCTGATTTTTCTGAGCAGAGGTGGGCAGGTAGCCAGCACACACCAGTGTGTAAACTGGGTCACACCAGCATAAGCTTAATTAAGAGTATGGTATGACCATAAGGAGGAAAAAGGATAATTTAGAAGAGGAAGGTTTTAATGTTTTATTGATAGCCTTCAGGTTTGAAATTTTCTCTCTGAATATAAAGTTGGTTGGGTTTGCTTTTTAAGCTTAGCTGGCATTGTAGTTACTAAGGGCATAGACAGAGAGGAAACGTTATTTGTTTCTATTGGTTTGCCACTTTTATTTGGGGAAGTAAAAGACCCACAAGGTTTTATGTTGACTCTGACCCTGAGCATTACTCCCAATGTAAAAAGAAGGAGAGAGATGGGGACCAGCTTGTCAAAAAAGGCTAAATGGAGCATTTACCTCTATGAAAAGCACTCACAGTAGGTGGCACTACTCTCATGTTCAAGAGTATTAAGGCATGAAAGAGAACCTCACCTTGTTGCCAATTCCTCAGGTAGTCTTCTGAGTCATATTTTAAGTTCCAGCTTCTGGAATCATTTTGAGTGCATGAAAATTTCAGCTGTCAGTTTAAAGACAGAAATTTTCTGGTTGCAGCTGAAGAGAAAGCCTGAAAATGTGACTTGACAGCACGTAGGGGAGTTCATGCTGTTTTTAAAAATGGGATGTTTTTGAAGAGGGGTCTGACTCACGTTGTTTAAATATTAGTTGATGGTTACTGTCAGTTATGAAATAACATCTGTTTAAAATTAATGGTAGTCATATTTTAGTAGTTAAAATTATTCTTTTCCTTGACAATTGCAGTATGGATCATGTTTTCAGATACTTCTGTTCTTAATGTTTTTCTGGCCTTCATTTCAGTAATTAGTTGTCATTTCTATTTTCAGGCCACAAGTGGAAGCAAGGGATGTGGTCAAAGGAGGAAATTGACATTTTGATGAGTAACATTGAGCGTTATTTAAAGGTATGTTTAGAGCATGTTCCCTGCTCTTGATGTGGTCATGCAGTTCCTGCTAGAAACAAACTTTGTTTTGTACTTCCCAGAATAAGCAATGAGTGATTACAATCAGTTTGTTGTAGGAATGGTCGTTACCTATTTGAAATACGTAAGAAAATTTAATTCATAGACAGGATTTAAGTACTACTGAATGTAACATTGCTTTTAATTTTTGTACTGGATATAGCCCATTTTGAGCATCCTGACATGGCATTTTACATGGTTAAATCTCATTCTCTGACTATGCATTGAGGACTCGTAAAACCTTTGTTGAAGATGGCAGAAAAAAATGGCACTAGCAGTAGAGATCATTTTCCTTACTGAGCACTAAATACAACTTCCAGACATCCTTGGTGCCAAGTCTGTGATTGTGTACTACACTAGCAGGATGCCTGTGTCTGCTTTCTTTCCTTTAAATTATTGGGGTCAGAGTTCAGTGTAAATGGGCATGTGGTGAACACGCTGACAGTGATAATTGCCCATAAGTCATGTTTGTGGTAGGCTTGCAGCTGAGAGTATCTGAGCTGAGCCCTTACAACTGAGAATATATAGCCTGGATATTACAGTTTCACCATCCTTCCCTTGTGGCTTAAAAAAAAGCCCTGAATTTCGTGTTCATTGGGATAAAAATCCACAGTATTAGTTGAAGAGAGTGTGTCTGCCCACACACATATTAGAATTTCTGCCACAAAATCATTCATGGGTAATACTATGTTTCAAATCTAGTGAAGCTTTTTTAAGCTAGCTAAACAACTTTCCTGAGTTACTGATAAATCATTTGATTCATTCTTTTCCCATTTATCTGCTTTCTTGTACTGTTTTGAATAATTGAAATATAGTGGTTATTAGTTTAAGCTGAAGTTAAGCTTTAATGTTATACTTCACTGCAGTATTTTTGTATTGAATTTATTTGAGTTTCCATCAGAACAAGAAGAGTAGTTTAATTGAAAGAAATTGCTTTTGCATAAGGAATATCTAAAATTATGTAATAAATCAGTATAGCACTGTTTGGCAACCTTCCCTTGTATGGCCCCAGACTAGTTCCACCATAGTACATATTCCATGAACACGATGGTTCAATTTTTGATCTTAAAATATACATTGAGCAGATTTTTTTTCTTATATGTGGATAGGTGTTAGAATTTCTGTGTCTCCCTGGACTCTAACATAAAAAAACCAAAACATCAAAGCCTATTGTTGAAGGGTTTGTGTTTGAGGGAGCTAATCCATAAATACTCAGTTTTATTTTGGACTGTAGTATTTCTGATACACAGAAAATTGCATAATGGCTTCAGTTCTTGTGTTCTACTTCTTGATTCCTAGGAGACTTTATCTAATGCAGTTTGTTTGTGGTTTTTGTTTTTGTTTTGTTTTTAACTGCTTTGTTCTAGGCCCGTGGAATAAAAGATGCCACTGAAATTATATTTGAAATGTCAAAAGATGAAAGAAAAGATTTCTACAGGACAATAGCTTGGGGTCTGAATCGGCCTCTCTTTGCTGTCTATAGAAGAGTTCTTCGCATGTATGATGACAGAAACCATGTTGGAAAGTATGAAACCCTCTAATGCTGCATGGTTTTATTGGTATGACTAGGGTCATGTATTTATGCTTGACATGTTCTATGTGAGACAGATTTGTAGCCAAGCAGACCTAGATCTTGCTAACACATCACCTCTGCTCAATTCTGATAGATCATCCTTGGCAATAGTTGTGTTCAATTGATGGTATTCAATGACAGCTTTAAAAAACAGACAAAAATCCCAAAACAAAGGTGAATAACAGATTCTGATATGATGAGAGTACTTGGACACAAGCATGGATCTGCTGAGATGTAACTTTTTCTAGAGCTGGAAATAATTGATCTTCACCCCTTATGCCCTTGCTTGCCATTCTTTAAAGCAGTGATCTGCTGCTATCCAGAAAGGATATTATATTTTAGTTTTTGAATGTAGTTGAAAATTAAAAATATCTTCTCAGTGCTAATACATTTTTATGAGGGAAAGTCAGCTTTATGGTGATGGTGAACTGGGACAGTAAGGAAGAAGCTGTTTATTTGAAAGACTAATGCAGAAAATTCTAATTCTGTTCATAGGAGTAAGATCATGGAGAAAGAGGAAATTTTCTGACAAGTGAAAGGAATCTTATACCATTTAACCTTAGAAATGCACTAATATGGAAAATGGCATTTGTTCCTCACATCCTTCTGAAGTATTCAGTCAGATTGTTTCTTACAGCTGAAATTCCTTAATCTCTTGTTGTAACTAAATGTTTGCTCTGTGGTTAGTAAAATCAAAATATTTATGCTGTATGCTTTCTGTTTGAAATAATGTCTTTTTATTTACCTGTTGCTTAGGTATACTCCTGAGGAAATTGAAAAGCTTAAAGAGTAAGTTATTTTATGGACAAAGTCACTCTTCCTTGTTTATATTTAGTAGCTTGATCAATTTTTAAAGGTTTCCTTATATGAAATCGCTAAAGACTTACGAATAAATTCGACTGCTCCAACGCTATCCAAAAATAGTGGTTACTATCTAAAGAAAAATAAAACTACATTTGGATTATTTTAAATTTTTTTTCTGACGTGTGTTTAGGACCTAACAATATGCAACAAACTTCTAAAGCAAGGCTTCTGTTATAACTAGGAAAGTTTCAGATTTTTGCAAGCACAGTCAGTGTTTGTGGTTATAAGAAACAGAAGTTCCTTCTCTTTACGAAATCTGAACAAAGGTTATTCCTAAAGGAAGTGGCAGGTCAAGAGTAGGATTTCCCTTAGGAAGTATTACAGATACATAAATTATCAGTACAGCTCAAAAAGCCTAATTTTGAGTATGAACCTGATAGATCAAGAAGATGAGGCTGCAGACTTTAACCCCTTCTGCACATTTCCAGGGTTGAGCAATTGGAAGAAGCTGTTGGACTGAAGGAAGGAAGGAGGGAAGGGAGTATATTTCATTGCATTGATGGATCTGTTTGGATCAATTGAGATGGTTTGTGTTGTTCACAAGGTGGCTGTGGTTCCAGATGTGTCAGAGCTAGTCATGGATCAACATTTTAAGCAACCTGCTGTCATAGGAAGGAGGAAGATGATTGCTAAAATGATGAATGTGTTTATGCAGTGTTTTGCTTAATTTTAATTGTAGGATGCCTGGGTTTTCATCGGGCATTATTTAAATTTCTCAAGTGCTCTCTACACCACCTGAAATCATTGAGGTACCTGTATAGAATGGAAATTGGCCATTTATCTAAACATTCGTACTGTGTTTGACACACTTGTTAAGCCTCACAATCATCCTACAAGACAGATATTATGCATTTTATAAGTACCTTGTGGCTTAGCTGATCCAAAAGGCTTCTAGAAGCACATAGGAAAAAGGAGCAGAAAATATTAAGTCAAGTAGCAAAGTGATTTCCCTGTTCTCTCTTTAAGCCTGTAAAAACTGCACATTCATCCTGTTTTTATTAGAGGATATTTGATATTTGGGTAGTTTCCTAACTGGTTATAGTGCTAATGAGCACATTTCTCTTTAGGCTGAGAGTAAAGCATGGCAATGATTGGGCCACAATAGGAGCTGCCCTGGGGAGAAGTGCTTCATCTGTAAAGGATCGATGTAGACTGATGAAGGATACCTGCAACACAGGTGAGGTAAATGCTGGTGTCAGAAATGGATATTCTGGTTAAAATTCTGTCCCTTGTGTTTAATGGTTATAAACTTACACTCTGTGTTTGTCATCAAGAGAGAGTCAGATGCACTTCGGGGGTAAAGTACTGTTTACTTTGTAATTTATATATTACAAAATATATACATTACAAAATGTAGTATATTTAAGTATAGAGAAAATTTCAGTCAGACCTCATGTGAATAATGTCCACTAAATTGTTGCATGGTTAATTCACTCCAGATAATACAGTTCAGATAGCCTGGATCAGTTTGCTTTGGTTGCTATTTGGACAAGTTCTGTGTGGCCTTACTCATCTGTGAGAGGAAAAGAGAAATTTTGCAGCAGAACAGTGGAATTGTTGATTTGTTAATCAAGAATGGATATAATATAAATGATTAGTAATTAAGAGCAGTTACATCTTCTTCAAAAGTTCATATTTGCATCTGGAATAAGGTGTTGGACATGGAAGTTAAATGTCTGCTGGCATGTTATGGATCAGAACAGAGGGTGTGTGCTGCTACTTAACTTGGAGGGCTTCTCTGTCTTTCAGGAAAGTGGACAGAGAAAGAAGAGAAAAGACTGGCAGAAGTAGTGCACGAGCTGACAAGCACAGAGCCAGGTGACATTGTCACACAAGGGGTGTCATGGGCTGCTGTGGCAGAACGGGTCGGGACGCGCTCGGAGAAGCAGTGCCGCTCTAAATGGCTCAACTATCTCAACTGGAAACAAAGTGGGGGCACCGAGTGGACCAAGGAGGATGAAATTAATCTGATCTTGAGGTTCGTTATTTTAGTTACTTGTAAAGGTTTGTAATATGTGTTGCTAGCAGGATTCCATTGGGGTCCATTTTGCTGGTTTCCTAGACACTGAAAATTCTAGAACCTTCCAAAAATCACTGCTGTGTTTACAGTTCCCAGAGATTTATTATTGAACGTATTTTTTGTTTTTTGTTTTTTTAGTGAATGTTAGTGTTCGTGAAAGGTGTCAGATTGAAAACCCTGGAGACTGAAGTCTTCTTTATTCCACAGAAAAGGTACAGCACAGGCAGCAAACCGTGCAAGCTTCCCACACGTTGCCCCACCGATGCGCTTTAACCCTTAACTGGAGGGTAGCTCAGTCTCCCTGCCCGTTCAGTCCTTGGCCTCTCTGCTGAGATGACCAACAAGGGTCAAGTGTGGTGGTGGTTTCTGTGATGTGGACATCTTGTCTACAAAGAACTAAACTGAGACCGCAAATTAATTTCATGTAGGCCACCAAACACTGATTGGATATCAGCATCTCTGACTACATTTGAACTGGCAACCTGGTAGTGACTTTGGAAATCTTTTGCTCTCTCCAGTCCTCCTCCCATTTTGAATGCCTTTAACTCAGGCTTTTTAGCCAGTGGATTTTTATTGTTGGGTGGGAATAAAAATCCAAGACATCCAGGGAATCTTAAGGATTACTTACAAAGTAGTATTGACAAATTTACTGAAGCTGTTTGACATGAACTCAAAATGAGGAGCCTGATTCCACATTTCAGAATGTGCTGGGTATATTTCTCAGTATTAATTTCTGGTTTGGTCTGTCCAGATAGCCTTTACTTATCCTACAGGGTTGGTTTGGGTAGTTTTTTTCATTTTTACTTTTTTCTTTCTTTAGCTGGCAAGAGTGCTCTAGCTTTGTTTGTGAAGAGGACTTTTCTTAACTTCCACAAAAATATTTCCCCCTCACTATTCACCTCTCTTTCATATGCTCCATGTATAGATAAGGGCAATTCAGAGATTTTTAGTGATTTCAGACAGATTCTGGTAGAGAAGACTGTCCCTTATCTGGAGAGTCTGGTGGGATTGATTTATGAGAAAGTGTTTAATGCTGTAGTTAACTTCATCTACTTTGGCTAAGAAGCATCTGAGAGAAGGCAAAAATCTGTGTTAAGGATGGATGGTTGTTACTTAGAAGAAAACAAGTAAATATAATAACATGAAATTAATTAAGTGAATGTTCAGAGTGAACCTAAGGAAGTATTTCCTGCCTTGGAGATGTGTTTGGGGGATGTTTTTTCAAAAAGAAAAGATGCAAGTACCACCACTTGGAATGCTTCACGATAATCCGATCTAAGACCTAATGAATAAGTAATTAAGGAGAATAATCCTGCATGGCAAGGAGATGGACTGGATCATCTAACAGGTCTAGTCCATCTTCTGTTGTTTATGATTCTGCTTGACCTCTGGCAGCGTGGAGCCTTGGAAGCCTGTGTCGATTCCTGAGCTCTGGTGGGCTGGTCACTAGCATGTCGTTCTGCGCTGTTACGTGTGACACGGCCGGACATGTGCGACACCCCTGCCAGGCTGCAGGGCAGTTTCTAACAGGTGATTGTTTTCTATATCCTGCCAGGATAGCGGAACTTGAAGTTTCTGATGAAAATGACATCAATTGGGATTTACTGGCTGAAGGATGGAGCAGTGTCCGCTCCCCACAGTGGCTTCGGAGTAAATGGTGGACCATTAAAAGACAGATTGCAAACCACAAAGATGTTTCATTCCCTGGTAATGTACTACTTGCACACTTCTGAAAGCTCCTTTCACGTATGTCAAAGGAATAAGGCTGCATTTTGTTGTCTGCTTACAGTGTTGCTTGCCAAAGAGCACATTGCTCCTTTGCTGGAGGTTATTGGCCCCTTGGATCTGCTGGCTGAATTGCTCTTACAAGCAATCCTTAAGGATTTCAGTCAAACAGACCAAGCTGATGTGTACAACTAGACAAACTTTGCCATCCCTTCTTGCTTTGGCTAAAGTGAGAGTATGTATATAAGCAGCTCAGCTGGCAGATCTCAGATGATGCTCATCTTTGAGGGCAGTGACCTCTTCAGGTGGAAGAGGAGATGTACCTGCAGCCTGACTCTGGCCTCAGGTTTAGATGTGTTCCTTTTATGATGTTAAAATGTAATCTCTCTCAGGTGCTGAGCCTTAGCTGCAGACAGAAGGTAGATCTACTAGCTGCAGTGGGGAGGAGGGGAGGAATCAGGAGTAGAAAGCTTCCCCAAATACATTTTGTACCATTTTCCCATTCTGGCTTGGAGACACTAGTGCCTAAGCCAAAGGGGTGTCTGTGACCTTCAGACTTCTCTTTGTCTGACTTGGGGAGAGGAAAAAAACCAGAGAGATTAGTCATGTCATAATTAATGAAAGATGTAATTTAATGCACACTTGAGCTGTGGTTAACAGTGTGGTTATATATTAGTCCTGCCTCAAGGCTGCAGCTGGGGGGAGAGCCCCTGTTATCACACATTAATAGGCAGTTGTTGCATCAAATAATGCATAATACAAATGCAGCACTGAATCAACAGGCTCTGCTCTCTTTTCCTTGACAAAGGGGAGATGTTTAGGCAGTTTGCTGTAATGAACTGTAGAAAAGCTGAGGCCTCAGGTTTTGTAACCTGCTGTTACATCAGCTGCTCCCTCAGCAGGGCCAAAGCAATCGTAGAGAAGAAGGGTCTGTGGTTCTGTTGGAGCAATGGGCCTCCCCATTTCCAGGTGAAGAATTGTAATGAAACCACTGTGGGATTCATTCTCTCTTGCTCCCTATTTTCAATGGCATTTCTGTCAAGCTCTTGAACAAATCTGCTTCCGGTTGTAGAAGACTGGAGGATTTACTTCTGGTAGCAGTATTACACAACTAGTGATATTAGCACTTGATTGTAGCTTGGGGATATACCATGCGTCATCCTGGAGAGTTCCAAACTTTTATGGGCTGTGCTCTTTTTTCTCCACTAAGCATTGTGAAATTCCTGGGTTCCATGAGGAAATCTAGTTCACTGCTATAGTTGACTAGAAATGGTCTATGTAGGTGCTAAATTTCTAGTTTCTGTATCTCTGGAGACTGCTTAAGTTCCAGATTCTGTAGGATTTTGTCTGCTCTTTTCATCTTGGGTAAATCACCAATTGCAGCATTCCAAATATACTTCCTCAACCTGTTTTAGCATGAGTGTTTTTTTCTCTTCAGTGCTGATAAAGGGTCTTAAACAGCTCCACGAGAACCAAAAAAACAATCCAGGGCACCAGCTTCCAGAGAACAAATGTGGCAGTGGCTTAGCAAACACTAACTCCAGCTCAGGCGTGCAGCACGTGCAGATCCGGGTGGCTCGCTTGGAGGAGAGCACGGGCAGTGCCCCGAGCCCCATGGCAGCTCTGCAGATCCCAGTGCAGATCACCCACGTCTGTAAGTACTCAAACAAACCTGGAGCCTGCCTGTGCTAAGGTGGTGAAGGAGGAGTGGGCATGTCTTAAAAGAGTTGTATTAATTCTCCCTTGGTCATGCTGTAACTTTGGATGAAACATTTCTGTGTTCCATTTAACTGTTCTTAACTTTGTTAGGCAAATGTAGATATTGCTGTGACAGTAGTTCCAAGAAGCTACAATTGGAGCACCTGGACACAGGTGTTGTAGCTGTCTGTTTGGGTGTGTGCACACAAGAGTTTGCCACATAACCTGTTCTTTGAAAAGCCTTCAGTGCACAAACCTCTTCATGATGATAAGAGTATGTGTGTTTATTCCTTAAGTTGTTTCTGGTCACTCTTGTGCAGAACAATGAACATCATGTACTAGATCTCCTTTTGGAGTTATGTAAACCACTGTCCCTAAGTTCTGATGCAGGGCACTGAAGGGAAGGTATAAGTGGATTTTTCTAGTCCTTTATTAGCAGTTATTTCTAGGCACAAACACTCTGAAAGATGTTAGCTGCTAAGTCACGGCAACATTCAGCCAGTGTTCTGCTAAACCATTGTACTGTTTTTTTAAGTTAATGCTTCCCATGCTCTTGAGGATGAACTTTACTCATTATCCAATACTGATTACCAGGTCTGCTCTGTGTGTAGTTCTTATTCCTTGATTTTGTAACTAATCTTATTAAGTAACTCCACTCACATGCAGTCTGTCATCTGCACTATATATTATGTTGCACACCATTTGTCATTTGTAAATTTTATTAGGAAAACTTAGTGCTTTGGTTTTGCTGATTACTAAATTAATTACAGAATATTGAGTTGGAAGGAATCCACGTGGATCATTGAGTCCCAGCTCTCCAGCTCTTTAATGAATGGCCTGTACAAGGGTTGGACCCATAGCTCTGGCATTATTAGTGCCCTGCTCTGACCAGTGGAGCTAAGTTGATTGGTCTACAGACTAATTCTTCAGACTCTGCCTGAATAGGCATTTGGCAAACAATTTTCTGTGTATAATTTTATTAGGTCAGTCTATCTTAATCTATTTATTAAGTGCTATTTTCATTTTATGTGGTTTATTTTCTGATTAAAATGACAGATGATACCAAGCCAAGAACTTTTGGTCTGTCATACTATGTCAGTAGTCTCAGATATTGCATGAAGCTTGATCAGAGCTGATGGGTTTTGATGAGCAGGCAAGATGGGCTGGGTTCCTGGAACCTTTAGTCCTTTCTGAATTGAATCCTATAATGGTTATTTTGTGACTTAAGTCTGCCTAACAAGCCTTTTCCCACATTTTAGTCTGCTTTTCTGAAGAATTTCTGGTTGTGTAATCACAGTGAATTTTGTATTGTGTGTTTCACAGTCCCATGAGAGCTGAAGCTATTAGCCACTTTCTGCTGCATTTGGTGGAAGGCTCAGGGTTTCAGAGGGGCAGTTGCTGAGGTTTTATGAATATAATGGCTGAGTAACTGACAGGCCACACTTTACAGCTCTCTGCTACTGAGTACCAGGAAATCTGCAGCAGGAAACCTTGAACATGCCACTACAACAATAAAAGCTTCAAAAATGGAGCTTTTATCTTCTTAAGAGTCCAAAATTACTGTATTTTGCAGCCACAGAGTCTGAGTGGCAAAGTTTCCAGTGCTTGGGTCACTGTTATCATCTTGTAGATCTTTTCCCCTTTTGGTATTTAGGAAATTACTGGAAAGCCCCAGGCAGAGTATTAATTTGGTTTCAGCTTCCTGGAACTTAGGATTTTTTTAAAAAGTAAGAATCATATTTATGGTTATAAAGTTTTGAGTACGAAGTGTTTGGACCTGGTGATCTTAAAATACCTGGTACATCAACTGTTTTCAGTGCTTCTCTTCATTACTTTTAGAATTAGTGGAGCTAATTGCATATATAGTTACATAGTTGTAGTAAGAGTACTTGCAGCTTTTATACACTGCTGTCATGACACAAGACAGGCAAATACCTTGGGAAGCATCTGATCTTTCATCAAGGGTGGACATACAGGGAAGGCAGAAAAGATTAAAAATACGAAAAAAGGAAAAAAGGTCTGTGGGAAACACAACAATATTAAGCCTGACACCAGTTTAAAACAAGCAGTACATGATCCAAAGGATATCATTACACCAAAGGATATTGTTACATTAGAACCTCTTGTAAATCTCATTACAAAAAGTAATTAAATCATGTCAGAAACTTTATTTGTCTGCTTTTATCTCTGCGTGCTAAGCCCATACTTACTTTCTTTTGCTCTTTTGGATTGTAGAATGCTCTCTTTAAATAGTATTGTATCTTGGGTACCAATTAGGGAACCTTGTCATTAGGATTGCAGCCAGTTTTCTTTTTCCTCTTAGGGGAATTAACAGTACCCTGCTATGTATTAATTATAGTATGTTATGCTCTCTGCAGAGCTGAACATTCTGGTTTACATACTTTTCTTTTTTTTTTCCCCTTCCTTTTTGCAGCCTCAACCGATTCCCCTGCTGCTGCTGTTGACTCTGAGACAATAACACTGAACAGTGGAACACTACAGACCTTTGAGATTCTTCCAGTAAGTAACTGTTGTTTGTTACTGTGTTTTTTTCTTTTCAACCCAGCTACTTTTTACACTATAGAACTGTGCAAAAAAAGAAAAAAAAAAGTTTACAAGTAGAAAGAAGAAGAGTTCTAAAACTTATTTCTGAAAGTGTAAACCATTAGGGCTGCCTGTAAACTGTGAATTACAGTTAAATGCTTTAAATGTGCTTTAATGCTACAAAGTTTTCCTTTGTGCTTGGATTTTTTTCATTGTTGAAGTCTAACTTAAAGGAGACAGAGAAAGCTCCCAGCAAGTAAAGATAATCTCAGTTCCATTGTCCTGTAATTTATAGCCTAGTTTCTCTTCCATCTCAATGCAAAAGTAAGTTGAATTTGTTCCTTTTTTACCTGCTGTTGTACAGCATAATACCGACCTGCTGGGATCCTGCCCTTTGTACTTGCCTTGGTAGCCTAAGGCTAGAGATGAGTTCTTTCCTGCTTTTTGAGTGCAGTGCAGAAGGGATTGGATTGGGGTGGTGATTTTCCAGGGAAGTTACAGTTAGGCAGGTTCATGTAAATCAAAATGCTCCAGTATGTCCTGGGCAGTGTATCTGGGTATTAAACCTGCATTGTGTTTTTAGTCTTTCCACCTGCAGCCGACTGGGACACCAGGTACCTACTTACTGCAGACGAGCTCCAGCCAAGGCCTCCCTTTAACTCTGACAACGAGTCCCACCATGACCCTGACGGCCGCGGCTGCTCCTGCCTCACCAGAGCAGATCATCGTTCACGCCTTATCTGTGAGAGCTCTGGGTACTGGGGGAAGGGGAACATTGTAATGCAGGGCCCTGCACGTGCATCTTAAACATGCAAAGCTGTTCTTAAGTCATAACAATGTTACTTTGCTTAAAATCCTGAAGTCTGAGGATAGGGGAGTTTGTGTGTTGTTCTTAAAAAGCAACCTCAGGTTGCTTCAGAGCTTAGCTTAGTGAGCAAGTTCTGAACAGGATGTCTCCATTTAGTGGTTTGGTCCCCAGCAAAACCAAATTTTGTGATGTTTTCAGTTACTCTCACAAATAGATATCGGTCCACAATGCTTGGATAGTAGTGACAATTACTGCTTTTTGTTAGAGGGATGGAAGGGGAAGCAAACCGGAGTCTGAATCACAAAAGTGATGAAAAATTCAGTGGAAAAAACACTGACCTTTTGAATCTATAGTGATCCTCACCTGAATGGTTGCCTCTTTCATATTATTATGTATTTACTTTATTTGTGACTTACAGAACACATGACATCACATTCAGTCTGCAAAGTTATCCTTTAAAAAGGAAAGGTCAACAGATGATCTGGGCTGACATAACTGTATATATAAAACTCTACATTATACTTAGAAATTGGAGTCTTTTGGCTTGTATTTGCTTGAAAGATTTGTAGATAGTTACAGGAAAGTCTCTGACCTTGTTTGGGGTTTTGTTTGTCTCTTTTTTTGGAAATGCTGCTCACAGCCAGAGCATTTGTTAAACACAAGTGACAACGTCACAGTGCAATGCCACACACCGAGTGTCATAATCCGCACCGTTGCTGCCGAAGACATCTCCTCCTCTGTCACCCAGACAGAACTGACTGTGGATTCAGACATTCAGGCAGCTGACCTGACAGATCCTCCAGACACCCTTGGAGCAAATACTTTCCCACATGATATCCATCAGTCCAAGCTGAGTGACGAAGAGCAGTCAGCCTACAATGAAGATGATGCTTCCAAATTTAGCAGCAGGAATAGTAGAGAACTGATGGATGGAGTTATGGTAAGAACAGAGGAGGAGATTGCTGATGCTAGCCTGAAACAGAATGAGGATTCTCACTCTGATTTACCCAGCACTTACGTTACTGAGGTAAGGGAGGGCATGATACTTGATATTTTCCCTATTTCTGCACAGAGAATTATTTCATTGAATCTGTGGCCTTTATGTTAAGCTATTCATCTGAAATATCTCAATGGTTTCATTTATATTGGTAGCTGAAGGGGAAAAGATGGAGAGAGACTATTCATAAGAGCTTATAATGACAGGACAAGGAGAAATGGCTTCAAACTGAAAGAATGTAGGTTTAAAAAAGGTATTAGGAGAAAGTTCTTTCCTGTGAGAGTGGTGAGGCACTGGAACAGGTTGCCCAGAGAAGCTGTGGGCTGCTTCATCTCTGGAAGTGTTCAAGGCCAGATTGGATGGGGCTTTGAGTGATCTTCAAGGTCCCCTCTCATCCAAACAGTTCTGTGATTTTGTATCACAGTTCTGCAAGTATTTGCTGAGATCCTCTATCCTTGAGCTTTGTTAGTGTGTTACGGGTATGGAAGTAACAGCATTTCATTTGTACTGAGGCTTATATTTGACATCATCTGGAGCACTGAACACCTCACAAGCTGTGGAATTGCTTCACTACTCAGGGTACTTCTGCATAGTGACAGTGGAAAGCTGGAGCATTGGTGACACTGAACAGTGATTCCTGTTTGATGCTGTGAATTGTCCAATACCCCTGCATCAGTAGATAGATTTGGCAAGGGAGGTGACACAGAGTATTTAGGTTTGGCTTTATGAGTCTAGTAACATACTTCAAGATGTACCTCAGTTTCCAGTTCTGAGGACTTCTGTTAAACATACTGCTCCAGTCAAGTATCTTTGAAATGAGAATTTGAAGCATTAAGCTGCTTCTCTCTCTGGCCTCAGATTTATTCATCTCCAACACCTGAGATGCAGAAATGAGTTTATCCAAATGACTACAGGTTTTTGGATTGTTTATACTAAGTTTCTCAATCTTTCAGTTGCTGGAATTATGAAAATGACTAAGTCACAGAAAACAGAGATGCTAAAAAGAAGATAACACTCTTTAGTGGGTAGAAAATTCCTCTTCCTTTACAGGTTTGATTAGGTTGGAATTTTGGAAAAAAATTAGTTAAATACCCCTTCCTGGGTTTTAGAACACTGTTCTCTATGGTAGCTGCATTTCTGCTTTGTCAGCCTTGAAAATCCATCATTAATATGCTTTAGCTTTGTCTTTGAAGAAGCTTCTGATAGGCAGTGCACATTCATTATGGTCTTAGAAAAGGAAGAATCTTTGTACATCTCACGTTTGCTGCTGCAGAAGCATCTGAATCCTGAATACATCTGAAGCAGGGGATTATTCCTCCATTTTCCTCTTTCTGTGTCATGGTTGACATAATTGTGATGAGATTTTCAACATTTGAGGCAGACCATCAGCTTTCTATTCTTATTTTAAAGCTTCAACTTCTCGAGGTAGAATTAAGAAACTTCTACTATTAACCTAGTTCCTAATTTAACTTAGTACAAATTGCTGATGGCTAGCAGAATATAAAACTAAACTTTTTTTCTATGCAGAAAAACAAACTGAATTTGTAATTCTAATTTGCCTTCAAGTCAGATCCAAGTTTGACATGTGTACTTAAATTCTAAGAAATAGTGAACTGTCTGTGAGTAATTCTCAGTGAAAAGTTACTCTAGAAAAACATGCCTACATTTTGTTTTCTTTAAGTCAGTGTTATTTTTATGAGCTTGCCAGGGTTGTATTGTCACTGTGGGTGGGTAGTGGGAGGCAGGCAGTCATGCTGCAGGGTTTTATTATTTCTGGCTGGGAAAGGTGCCCATTTGCCACAATGGCTTCTTTAGTTTTTCACGCCTCCTCTTCCCAGTTTCAAGCCTTGCAGCCCAGTGCTGCTGGTGGGCAGAGCTGTGTGCTCTGCTGAGGGCTGCTCCCACAGGTCAGGCACACGGTGCCCTTGTGGATGGGACCTAGAGCAGTTCCCTGAGCTGCAGCACAGGTTGTCAGCTCCTCTTCAGCACTGTCAGGGAAGGAGTTTTCAGGCACCTGCCTTTGCAAAAACACTGTGGAGTTATGTAGGGAAACAAGTTTTCCTACAAAAACAAGGTGGAGGAACATCAAGATTTTCTTAAACATAGAGGGCTGTAACTTCTCCCAAACAATTCCTGCTCCCTTTGAAAACAATGATAAATCCAGATGCCTTCCAGTGTGTCAGCAGCAGTTGCTAGCATTCTGCATCAGTGATTCCTGAAGTTTGTACAAACCTTACGCATGTTACACACAAAAGCTGGAATCCAGATATCTCTGCTGGTTCTGGCAGTGCTGTGTGGGATGACTTTACACTGCATTTGTGGAACCAGGAGTCAGCCAGATGTGTTGCTGCCATTCCAGTAGCACAGGATCAGCAGCAATGGCAGGACTGGAAGAGAATGAGTGTATTGACAACTTGTACCTGGAAGGAATCAGTGGGTTGCCAATCTTCTGGTATCATGAGGTTCAGCAAAAAAGTCTGGAGCCAACCTCCAGCCAATGACAGACCAAGCAAGGCACAGCAAATAAAGTGGGTCTTTTGAGCTCTGTGTTCAGTGTCAGTTATAACTTAACAGGAGCTGTGAAACTTAAGGTAAAGCTGTTGGGTTTGTGGACCAGGTAAGTGCTATAAAGATAATGCTTCAGTCTCAGAACATCTAGACAGCAAGTAGTGGAAAATCCTAATTATTCCTCTTCACAGACATAATATTTGACTTGCAAGGGAATGTTTTATCACCACCTTGCAGTGTCTCCCTTCCTCTTCACCATTGCTCAGCAGGGTAAAATTCTTCTCATCTTGTTTTTGGGTGCCTGCACTAAGATGAAAGGTGCCCTGTAAATGCTGAAATAAACTATCTCAGGTGCTGACATTTCACTTTAATGAGATGAAATTCATCCAGAGTGTATTGCTTACTGTGGAGTATGGCTGAGAAATGCAGATTTTTGTTTATGCTACCAGGAATACATTGTCATGACCTGTTCTGTGTTGTGCAGGACCTGGGTTCCCCAACAATAGAAGAACAAGTTGATCAGCCTACAATAGATGATGAGACTGTGCTTATTGTTCCTTCTTCCCATGGTTTTATCCAGGCAGCAGATGATATAGATAGTGAATCAGTCTTGCCCTTGACAACTCTCACAGGTATGACAGTCCTTTCATTAAAGCAGTGTATAGAGCTTTTGAGTCTCTGCAGACAACACTTCATAGATCCTTGCTTTCTCTTAAATAATTTTACATATTAGTGCTGTGAAACTTCAAGTAAATACTGCTCCACAGAGGAAGGCTCTCCCTGTAGAGCCATAGAGGGTCAGCACTGATAGTGCAATACCTGGGGGATGTAAATGTGAGTCACACCATTGCATCCATATCCATCCATATTGGTCATCACTTACCTTCTCTAAAGATACTCAGAACCCACCTGGATGTGGTCCTATGCAATGTGCTCTAGCTGAACCAGCTTTAGCAAGGGGTTGGACTGGAGGATCTCCAGAGGTCCCTTCTGACCCCAGCTATTCTGTGATCTGTGAAGCTAGAAACTGCCAACTGCCTAGTTTGAGCAATACTGCTTGTAATTGGTTAGAATTCCAGGCTACATTTCCTGTCTCCTAAGTTTGTGTTTTATATCTTGTTATAATGGTACAGCAATAGTTCTACTGTTTTTTATCCCTTGACAGATCCTATCCTACAGCATCATGGAGATGGCTCACACATTATTGGCTCATCGTTGGGCAGTCCTGACTCGGAAGATTCAAAGGATGTTGAGGATTTAGTGAACTGCCACTGAGAAGCAGCAAGGGTGTCCATTTTCTATTGACCATGTTTGCATTGTGAAATTAGTTACAACCCTGTGCCACATTTCCAAAGAAAGCAGTCACAGTCTGTCTCTTTGAACAGAAGCTTCCAGTGTGAAATGACTGCTGTGCACTTTCTGTGCTCAGGCTGTTTCCCTCGTGCGGGAGGGAGGACTGAGCCGCCAGCCGAAGCCTGAGGTGCCACGTCTCACCAGGGTGTTCCAGTGTCCTGAGGAGCCTCTGTTGCAGTGCTCACAGTGCTCAGATCCATCCAGTCAGTTCTGATCTGACCTGTTACTGATGTGCTGAACTGCACATGTGGAAAACTGGACAGAAGTCAAGGATCGTGGACTGTAGCCTCTTAGTGCCGCAGCAAGTATTCGTTTGCACAGGTTTCATGAAGAATGGGTGAGGATTTTTGCACTTACTGACTCTTGTAATACATGGAGTAAGAGACTGTTACATTTCAGGAAGGAGTGAGTTCCATCAAAGACTTCACGGAGCATGGGCAGCATCACAACACAGTGGTGTGTATTCCCATCTCAGCTGACTCGTTAGTATGTCTGTGGCATAGGAAGAAGGCAGAAGCTTATGGGACTTGCCTGGTCTGCTTGTTCCTGAGGAATCCATTGCTGGCAATGGACAGAGCTCAGAACGATCACTTGTGAAAAATCTTCTCTTTTTCTTTTGTTTTTGTTTTGTTTTTTGTTTTTTGTTTTTTTTCATCACTACAGCAAGCTGAATTAAAAGGGAAGGGCTATGAGAAAGGGAAGCTACTGGGACCCACCGGCCTCCCCCCACAAGCTTGGAATTTCTTTGAGATTGTTGTGAGTAGGTTGGAACATTTGTCTCTGTTTACCTGACACTACCAGCCACCTCTGCAGATGTGATTTCTGCAGCCAATTAGTAAATGGGGAGTGGTGTGAAGGTGGCAAAGTCTTGGAGGAATAGCTCTGTGAGAGTCTGGACATAGGACCCCAAGGCAAAGGGGGCCAATTAATTCCTACATCTTTTGAAACAGACACTAGGTTGAACAGCAGCCTGTTAGCTAGGAATCAAGAGAAAAAGCTATAGAAACTAAAGACTTGTATAAATTATTTTATTTATTTCTGTAATTAGCTCTTCATAATCAAGAGTTGGTCTTTTTCAGTCTGTGGTTTTGTTAATGTGAAAAATAAGTTGTAGTTTTAAATGGTTGCCTAGGGAACAGAAATAATTGTATATTCAGTTTCAACAAATTAAAGAGTATTTGTCTTACTTGACTGTAAGATGCCATTTATTTATACTGCCACAAATCCTTTCAGTGCTGCAGTTTATTTGTACAGTAATAAAAAAAGTGCAGGTTTTTCCAAAATGAAAAAGCTTGTGCCATTCTGAAACATCAGTACAACTGGAATGTTCATTAAGCGCAACAGTAGCTCTTCAAAAAAAAGCAGAATGTCACGTCTTATGGCAATAATTCTCCCCAACAAGAGGGACATTACATATACATTTACATGAAAATCATGTACTGATTTATCCTTGCACAATCCACTTCTTTCCTCTCAGGCTGATGGTTCTCACTTAAATGTTTCAAGGAGAGCTGAGAGCTGAGCTGGAAGCAGTCTGACACAGTAGCATCATTGCTGGGTATTCCCAATGTCCTTCATTTACCCACTTCATGGAAGTACAGGTTGGCACATATACATAACATGACAATAGAAAACAATATGTAGTAAATTAGATTCCTAAATTTGGGTTCCAGGTCTCCTTGTCGATACCAGTAGATCTGGAAGAGAAATGGAGTTTGTGTTATTTCAGAAAGCCAGATATTCTGAGGAAACTTTCTTTGGTAACTGAATTGGCAACTTGAAAGTTAAGTTTTGGAGGTTTTTTTCTTCCTGTAAAACAATCCAGCTTCCTCTGGCCCGAGAGACTGAGTGTGTGTCTGTATATGAAACTGACCCTGAGGACATGCGCTGTCTGGCCAGCTTTGCTGAGAGGGAGGGAGAGTGGGTGGCTTATCTGGAGGTGTTTTAACACTCAAAGCTGGTGGATGAGGACAAACATCAGCTTTGCACTAACACAGTCTATTCTGGGCAGTGGTGGACACCAGCTGTAGGATCAAAAACTGGGACTGACCAGGCAATGCAGAGCAACCTCCCAGTGTATCCAGCAGTGAGGGGTTCAGGGCTGTTCCAGGTCACAGCTGGAGGAAGGAGAATGCTCCAAGTATGAAAAGCTACAGCAGCGCAAGGAGCCACCAATGTGCCTGCCCATGGAATGGGGATTGGATTAGATGTCTTTGACAGCCCCTTCCAACCCAAACCATTCTGTGATTCTGTGAGTTCAGACCTGCCAGTTCCCTTTGTCAGTGCTTGGGACCAGCTCCCTTGGAATTCTGCAGTTGTTGAGTAGAGGAACATCTTGCAGCTTCCTACCCTTGTAACTCATCCCCTCTGTTTGAAAGGTCACTGGCTAAGGCAAGTGCATGTCTGATCCCACTTCAAGTGTCTTCAGCACAGTCCATCTCTGCATTCCCATTTCAGTGCTCTGCTCCCTGGTTTCCCACTCTGTGTCTGCACTGGCAGCTATGAGTGGCAGTGCCACAGAGGTGACAAGTCTTGCACCAGGGCTGGGCTGCAGGAATTGTCTCAGTTCACACGCTTACTCTGCAGTAAATACAAAACTCATTACCACTCCCTCACTGTCAGCTTGTGTTACGGAGGCAGGAAAGCTTTTCTGGGAGAGTGTAAAAAAGAAGGCAGCACCACGTAAAGCAGATTTTATTCAGAGCCATCGACTCGAAAGCACGGCAAACATGGCGGTACTTACAAGAATGCCAGCAGAAATGCAACACAAGGAGATGCAGAAAGCAAAAAATACATTCACAGGTTTTGGAGGTAGTTGCGGGAAGACAAAAGCACTGATTAGAGTGACCTGTATGGAGGAAAACAAAGATGAGGATTTCACTGGCCAGAGCTGCAGTGAGAAGAGGCTCAGCCCAAGGGCTGGAGCAGCACAGCACTCAAATCCTGATCTGCACACCCCTCCCTGGTCTCTGACTCCCACCCCTGAGGAGCTGAAGGAAAATGTGCAAGTCTGGAGGAAAACTGCTTTGATACAGCTGCACAGTGACAGGAGTGGGAAAAAACAATGAAAGCTTTGCCACACTGGCTTATTCCCAGAAACCACCCTCCAAGCAGTCGTGAAGCCATCAGGTGCACACTGCCCATGTAGGAGCATCCCTTGAGCCAGGTGTTCCACCAGCTGGCACCTCACCTGTCCCCACAGCCTCCCTGCACCTCAGCTCCCCAACAATCCCCCTGTGGACCCCACCACTGATGGTCTCCAGCTGTGATGGTGTTGGGTTTGTCTTTAAAGCTTGGGGAAAGCACAGCTGCAAGACAAAGGGACAAACTTTGGAAAGACTTATATAAGCCATAAATAGAGGACAATAAATTGTAAATAGAAGGAAATAAAAGCAAACACTCCTGGCACATAAATGCTTTGTTGTCTCACCCAGCCTCACGTTCAGCCAGGGTGGACAATCTACTGGAGAACTTCAAAGATCTTATTACAGCTCTTAAAGAAAAGTATTCCTCTTCTGTTGTCAAAGAATTTCAAAAGATAGATATGTCCCAAAATTACTGCCTGCCCTAAATCAGAGCCTCTTTGGTCATTGGAAGTTTCAGTACCCATTTCTGGGGAGGAATTCTGGTTTTCTTCCTGTCACTTAAAGATGCAACATGGGGTGGGATGGGAGATACTTACTACAAGCAGCAAGGTTGTTAAGCCACCAACAACTAGATTGATGATTCTGTCCTGAAGAAAAGAGAAGAGTGTTATTTGTACCTAAGAAACCAACAATAAACCCCAAACCATATCAAACAGAGCATTAACCAACAACACCAAAAGCATCAGCCAGGATCCACATTATCCCCAGCACACCATCAAGGCTCCCTGGTCAGCTCTGTCACACACAAAGTTTTCCCCTCCCTCCACGGACCCCAGGGAAGTTGTTCTGGTCAAGACCTCGTGCAGCAGGTTTGCTCATCTGCAAATAGCTGCTCCACTACATCCAAATCAATTGCAGTTGTGCAAATTATATTTAATTTAAGTGGGAGTGCACAGATGGAGGTTGTCAGGAAAAGCTTTTTTTACCCTCACTGCATGAGAATTAATAGACTGATAGAGTCTTAGGTGGGAATTTGTGGGCTGCTGGCAAGGAGGTGAAGCGTTGCCTACACCCCAAATGCTCCACCCTACCACCAGCAGATCTGAAGATGCCACACAGTGGCTCTGCTTGGACAGACAGATGTCCCCCACACTTCTTTCTGTTGCTCCTGATCAGTGGAAAACAACTGGGAGGACACAGCCTTTTTGCACCTGGGAAGAAAGATCCCTCAGTGACAGCATTGCAGTCCCATCGCAGTGGCATCAGGGCAGGCACAGGCTGTGACATTGGGCTGTGTGACCACGGGCTCAGAGGAGCACCCATGGCAAGACCCTGTGCTGATGAACCTTCTGGAGTAAAACATAAAGGAAAAGGAGAATATTCCAATCCCTGCCAGCACACTGCCTCCTCCCTGGTGCTGCTCTGAGTATAAACATGTATCACCACAGTCAGACTGGGCTGCACACAGCCAGGTGTGACACCCACATGGCTGACAACTCAAAGGCTAAAAGAACAGCTACAGCAGAAAAAGTGTGCAGAGAGAACACACCCCAGACTTCAGTTAAGTATACTGAGAGTCATTAGGTAGATATGGTGAAAGGAAAGTGAGAAAAGAGTTTGAGCAGTGAAAGCATTTTGCCCAAGATATGCCAGCAGGCAGGGCAACACAGGCTTCCCTCCACCTGCTCTTGCACCCTCCTTCCCTCCTAGAATTTGGATTTGTAGAGGGAGAAGTCCCAGGTCATGGAGAAGTAACACATGACAGCAGCAGGGCACTAGAAGAAAGCAAAGAGGAGGCAGAGAGCAGCAAATCATGCTTTTGTGGGACACCACCAGCCCTGACCTAAGGCTTTGTGGAGCTCACGTTAGAGTGGTTCAGGAACAGGTGGATGCTGTGCCCTGGTTGTGTTCATCCCCAAGGGATAGGGCCACAGCAAGCAGACTCTGAAACCTCTTTTATTAGTCCCCAACTCCTCTTTGTAAAACAAAACCACTGATGCTCCTGTAGCTCAGAGGCCCCAGGCTGTGGGGGAACAGCGGTGGCTGCAGCAGTAACCTCCCCTCCATAGGAAATTGTCACCAACATCCCCTGTGCAAGGTCCTCACCAGGCAGGCACAAACCCCTTCTCCTCACTGGCATTTTTGCACACAGCGTTGCTGGTATGACAGCAGAGATAGCAGAGAATGCCAGGGAGGCAGCTGCAGAACAGCAGCAGATCACCAAGCTGCAGAGCTCACCTGGTGAGCACAGTGACAGCCAGCCCTGCAGAGAGCTCAGAGGGATGGACACACAGTCACCATCCAGAGTCAGCCATGACTCTGCTCCTAATTAACTAGAGACCCATTGTGTGAGGGCAGAGTGGACTGGCAGGAGAAAACAAGGGAAGGGGACTTGACAGTGACCATGGAGCATTTCTCTTGACTGTTCCAGTGTGGGAGGGAGCATCCCCCAGCACAGGGACCCCTCATCTCACACTGCTGACTGATGGACTTCCCAGTGACAGCCGGATCAGGTAGGGATGCTGGCAGTGGAGCCCGTGGCATCCAGTCCCTGCAGCCAAGGCATCTCCTTCCCTGTGCTTAAACCTGCGGTCACTCAAATTTTCCAAATGCGCTGCCGGCACAAGAAGGTATTTCAGGATCCGGGGATTACAGACACTGATCCTGAAATCCTGGGCTTGGCAAAGCAGTGAGAGGCTGTATTCCCCAGTGCCCGCTGACACTTCAGCCCCAGGCAGCTTAGCACAGCAAAAAGGTTAAAAATACTCAAGCAGAGGCCAAGACGGCTAAAGGGATTGGGGATGACGGAGCCTTTCACCTCCACAGTGTCTGAGTGCACAGCCCAGCCCAGCCCAGACACTCCTGGATCCTGGGTACATGGAAACTGGCTGTGGTGAGCCTTTTGTCCCACATATCACCCAGCTGGCACAGCCGGCTCTTACAACCAGCACAGCTGATTCAGGAAAGATTTTTCTCCAGCAGCACTATGTACTGCAAGAGCTGCTAGAGTAAAAAGACAAAAAACCCAACAGGCACACCAAAACAGAGAGCCTGCATCTGCTTGAGGTCACCTGGACCAGCACAGGGTACTGGCACACACACACCAACCTCTGATGCAGCCCAGCAGTGCCTCCATGGGGGTCTCCATTCAGCCAGCCAAGATGTAGCGAGCTGTTGGCCAGACAGCAGATGAATTCCATGTTTCACTGTTACACAAGATGTATTTTGAAACAGGAGGGTTTCTGCCCTCTCCTACTCTGGGGAGGCTGTTGCAGGGGCTTCTCCCAGGGAGCTTCTGCAGTGCAGAGGTCTCCCTCCATCTGCCTCTGGGAAAGGGACATAACATCAGGAAGGGTCAAATCCTTGCAAAGCAGGAGGGCACAGTCCAGGATTCTTTAGGATCTGGGTCAAGGTTACTTGGAGCAGCAGGGAAACTGAGGCCAGGCTGAGACTATATCTGCACTCCCTTCACAGGCTTTGACAGAGTGCCAGCTTTGCTCTGCACCCATTCCAGCTCAGCACCTTCCATCCCTGAATCCTCCAAGTTAGCAGCGTGTGAGCTGAGCCCACAGAGACCCGGCAGAGGCTTGGCCAGGACAAGGGAATGGGCAGGTCCCCTGGAGCGTGGGTACCTGGTGCCATCTCTGCAGGAGTGACGGAAAGGCCATTTTTATGCCTTACATCAGCAAGTCCAGATGGTCAGCAGCCATTGCAGCCCGCTGCAGCCGTAGGGGATACCTGAATGCAGTGCCAGGCCCAACCTGGTGCAATTGCAGGCAATGCAGGCTGTGCTCAGGGCCATGCTGGCCACCCACCACTGCAGGACATGGGGACTTCCAGGTGTGTCCTCAAAACTTCATCATTCCCATCCCAAGCTCCTCAGTCTCTCTATTGCTTTCAGCTTCCAACCCATAGCAATTAATTCCCACCCACTCAAATGCTCCCACCATGGAGGAACTCAGCTTTCAACTTCTTTTCTGAGAAGTGCAGCACCTGTGACACTCTGTCCCCTCTCTGCCACCATACAGCTGTGAATTTGTGTTGTCTCATACCCATTCACTGCCAGTGCTGCATCCCTGGAAACCACAGCTGAATCCACAGCGCCTGGCATTCATCAGCACCATGTTGCTGAACTCCCCTTCCCACCAGCCACTTCTCTGGTACCATCCTGCCCCATTCTCTGCTCAGCAGCCACAGGGGAGAGAGCTTGACAGGAGCAGCTGGACCACAGCAGGGCAAGGAGGCAGATGCTGCTGCCCAGCTCTGCAATCCCCACAGAGTGGCTTCACCCTCAAAGCCACCAGCTTGGAGACCAGAGAGGGCAAGAAGGCAGAAAGAGGGAATCCCCATCTCTACATTCATTTCCAATTGCTGGCAAGAGTGGGAGACCCCTAATTTTGGTCGCAGGGCTTCCTGGGGCACAAGCACTGCCCCTGCCCCTCCCTGTGACCCCAGCCTGAGCAGAGGATCCCGGTTTGCCAGTATCAACCATCACTTGCAGAGACCCAAAAGCAGAGCTGGGGCAGACGCACTTCTCCCGGCAGACCTGCTCCCATTTAAAGCCGAAGTTTAGCTTTTCCATTTCTGACATAGAACATTCCAGCTCGGGACCTCACCAGCGTCCGTTTCCAGGCAACCCCAGTGAATCGGGGAAGAAACGACCCCTGGCCAGCACAGTGATCCCTTGTGTGTGGGACACGGGTGCAGCAGCGAGAGACCATTGGCCGCTGCTCGCCCTCATGACAGGTTCCAAAAAAGCCGCAGGAGACAGGCAGGGGGTGAAGTTCAGGACGCTGGATCCCCTTTAGAGCCCAGGGGCTGAAATTAGCATCCCACGTTTATTATTTACCGCTCTCCTTTGCAAGCAGAGGGGCAGCTGGAAAAAGACAGGGATCGGGGATTGAATGCTTAACCTGGGCTGAAAAGTTTTGGGGTTTCCTGCCAGGACTGCCTCCCTGCCCCGATTGCACATCCCAGACCCCAGAAGTGCCCATCGCTGGGAGCTTCCCAGAATCCCTGACCAAGGACAGACCAACAGGACCCAGCTGCAGGGCACTGCTCCAACAAAGGCACTGACCGCCCCTTGCCTCAGTGCTCCCCATCAGGGCCAGCAGCTGCTGGTGGGGGATACCTGTACCCCACAGTTCATCTTCTTGGAGTCCTGCCTGTCCTCCCGTGCCACATCACTCTATTTTTCCCAAAAAATCCGGTTGGTATCACTTTGCTTTCATTAAACGCGATAATTGTAGCAGCAGTTCCAAGTTCTCGCAGGGAGGGCGGTGATGGATTCGATACATTTGTGAATAATCTCAGGCAGTTTCAGCCTGCACCCACCAAACACACACGAGCGGGTAACCCCTCCTGACAGGGGACAACCCCAAGTCACAGACCGATGCTGTGACACCTCCAGGAATGGTTCCCGAGGGATCCCGATGCCGGGCAGCCCCAGGAGCACAGCACAGCCCCCCGCAGCAGCGCCGGGAGCCGAGCGGATTACGGGGATTGACACCTGAGGAGCCGCTGCTGCCACACGGCAGCCAAGGTGCCACCGCCAGCTCCTCCATCCCGGGAGGAAAATCAGCTCCCAGGAAGGCACCAAACGCAGCCCCCCATCCCCATCCCCATCAAAGACCCCCCAAACTGGGTGAGGGGCAGTCTGGGGTGCTGCAGCCCCAGAGCCCCGGCTTGGCGGGGTGCAGGGCACACCCGATGGGACACAGCGGCTGTGTGCCCCCCTGCCCGTGCCCTGACCCCTTCCCAGCCCCATTCCGAGGGTCCCCCCGACCCTGGGACCCCGAGCCCCAAGTTCCCGATAGAGTTTTAGTAGGATGT
>VWYP01008937.1:0-82378 GCA_013400435.1 Pycnonotus jocosus | reverse complement strand
ACCGAGAGGGGCGGGACCGGCCCCGGTGAGGCACCGAGAGAGGCGGGACCGGGAGGGGCCGGCACAGCTCTGCCGCTGACAGTGCGGGTTTGTTGCTCAACAAAGTTGCGGTATTTGAGCAAATCTCATTAGGGATGGTGGTATGGCAGCTTGGAGAAAGGAGCTTGATTTGATTTGGTTTTGATTCGATTTGATTTTTCTTATTATAGGTTTTACTTTATTATTCTTATACTTTGCTTTCCTTCATTTTGTTTTCGTTTATTGTGTTTTACTCTCATACAATCATAGAAGCAGAATATCCTGAGTTGGAAGGGACCCACAAGTAACATCAGTCCAACTCCTGGCCCTGCACAGGACACCCCACAAAGCTCACCCTGTGCCTTGAGAGCACTGTCCAAACCCTTCCTGAACTCTGTCAGGCTCAGTGCTGTGACCACTGCCCTGTTGTTCCAGTGCCCAACCACCCTCTGGGTATAAAACCTTTTCCTGATATCCAACCTAACCTTTATTTTATAGCTGTTGTACTTATTTATTTACTTATTTATGTTTAAACATCTGATCCTGCTAGAGCTGAAAAATGAATTTATATGTGCTCATCCCAGTTCCACCTAAACTAAATAAAAGAGAGGGATTATTCCTGGGGCTGGGATTGGTGAGAATGAAACACTTTTGCTGTATACATTCCTTAGCCAAAGTTATCCCATGCATTGTCACTGTTGCTGCAGTTTTGGACCTGATGATGGGTCAGCATGTGGGAAAGCGTGGGGACATTGTTTTATTGTTAGTTTTTATCTGGTTTTATTTAATTTTCTAATTATATTTTTATTTACATTTAAATTTCATTTTTATTTAAATTTATTTTTATTGGTTTGGGGATTTTAAACTTCTTAATTAATTTCATTTTTTCTATTTACATCACTTGGTCTTGAAAATAGCTTTCCTCTTGGATGTCCCCCAGACCATCATGGATACAGCTTTTGTCCAAGTGTGTTTTAGGATGAAAATAAACCAGTTAAGATGCATTAAATGTTGTGGCTTCCAGGACAGATTTTAAGCTTTTGTTCAAATGAGCTCTGTGGTTTCCCCCTGGCCTTGCTCTCCCTGCCATGCACCTCTGCAGGAATTCCAGGGCATTTTCTACCCTGGGAGACAAACTCCCCTAAATACCACTGCAATTTAGCAGAAATAGCACAGCCATTTCCTTCTTGCTGGGTAGAAAAGATTTATAGGCCAGGTCTGTAGGTGAAAAGATCAGGAAGAAGAACACCAGCTGCAGATATGAACTGTCAGAGCAGTTGTTCTGTTGGTGGCTCCAATTCTTGTCACCCCCCCGTTATCCAAGATCCCCCTGTAGGCCACAGGTCACAGCCCGTGGGAGCTCCCCAGCTCTTGAGCAAGAGCCCAGTGAAATCAGCCGCTTCTCTTGCGAAATATTTCTGTCACTTTAGGTCACAAGGGCTGCGGGGCCACTTGGCCCCGGGCCATGCTGTGCACACAGGGCTGGGAGCACTCGAGCTGCTCTCGTTCTCCGAGAGGCCAAAGCGCCGCTGCTCCAAAGGTGAAAAGCATTGATTTCAAGTAAGGCCGGAAAATCATCACAGCTTCAATGAGCTTGACTGTATCCTCAGCTCAAGTACTGGGTGGGAAGGCACAAAGGCCTCCTGTAACCCTCCTCAGCATTTACCCTGGGAAAGAAAGGTCTCCAGGACTCATTGGAGAGGCTCTTCATGTCCTCTTGAGCCACTTGGAAAAAACAATCCCATGGTGTGAGGGATGTGGCTTCCTGACACAGGAGTGCTCTTGACCTACAGAACGCTCGGTTCTATGCTCATTTTCCAGTATTTGTACATTAATTATATTCCTGAGCAAGCTCTGGCTGTGCCCAGATTAAATACTCAGGGGGTTGTAGGGTCTGGGTGGGGCATGGGGGTGTTGGAAGGGGGTGACTGTGGGAGTGCCCTGTGTCACGTACTGCATTTATACTTGGAGTTGTGGCTCGGTGGGACAAAGGGATATAACCCTCCTCCAACATCCACTGAATAACTGAGAACAAATGCAAAACACAGGCAAAACTTGCTGAAAACCACAAACTGTTACTTGCACATAATAATGAAACAATAATCAGTGAATATTGGAACAGGGGAGTTACCTGTTTCTTAGCCTATTCTTTGTTATAGTATCTTGGGTTTTAAGTGCCACAGGTCTTCTCCACTTAACCAATATACATCTGTCCCACCTGGACCACTCACTTGTGCATCAAAGTGCTTGCTGGGTGATGTGATCACTTACTAGGCAGCAGCTCTAATTAGGTAAGTCAGAGTCTGAGCCACTAATGTAACAGACCAAACAGATTCACTTCTTTCTACAATTCAAAGTAAGCATATCAGTCTTCAGTGAAAAGTACCTATGGTTCTCAGGTCTGAAATTTTTAAAAATCTGCTTTTTAATGGAGCAAGTAATATCAAAGGAAATCTTGGATGGTTTAACGTTGGAAAGATTTGTACTGCACAGGTTGGACACGACTCCCTTGTCTTATTTAGTGTGTTTTACATTTATCACAGCTGGCTGCATCTGTTACAGCAGTTCCAAGGTTTACATGCCAAGCTTTAGCTCTCCTTCCTCAAAAATATTCCTGGCATTATTTCCTAGAAATCAATTTGGCCCATAAATTGCAGAGAGCTTTGGAGTCTCTTCAGAACATCAGCACCATAGTCTATAAAAGACTATATGCTTTCTCCTGTCTAATATTTTATTTATATTAAAAGTCATCATGTGTTTTTCTTTGCACTCTGGGTGAAGGTTTAATTCAGCATATATATGAAAATTTCAGTATATCCCAAGGCTAATTGTATATCACTGTCACTGATGCTGCTGCCTCTGTAACTCATCAGCTGGCTGTTGGAGTCCCAGGGTGGAGGTCAGTAACTCATCTGGGTAGTGCTGCCTTCAGCCCCTCACTGACCTGGCTCGCTGGTGCTCTGCGTGTCCTTTCAAGTGATCTAATGTGCTGGGGCTTCTAATGCATCAATTTATTCCATACCTCTTTGGTAGCAGGGCCTTTCTGCTGCCATTTATCTTAGTCTCAGCTCCAACAAGAGCAGACCCTGCTCTCCTGTCTCCTTCCCTGTAGCGATTTCAGCTTCCCGACACAGCCATTACTGATTACAGCCTGGTAATTGGTTTTTGCACTATTAAATCAGCCCTCAGCTCCCAGCACGATGGCCCTGGGGCTGTTCTACTTGGCACACTTTATTTTGAAAGGATAGCAGTTTCCTCAGAGCTTTCTAACAAAGCTTCCAGAACACAAAACTCATCTGTGTTTCCAAGTCCAAAGGAAACCTGACTAACAAACTTGGTTCATTAGAATAGATTTTAATCTCATCTCTATCAGCCCCCAAACTGAGGAAATACTCTGGAAGAGGAATAAATGGACAAGACATTTACAACACTGAGATCCCTCTCCATCATCCCAGAAGAGTTGAGTTTGACTCCCTCTACAGAAAGGGTCACCCAACCCTGGCAGATCAAAAGACAACCAGCTCAAGGACAGCCAGCACAGCCCTCCCCCCAGAGCAAGGGGCATGATTTTCAGTTAATCCTGCCATGCTGAGATTGTACATTTCTTGCTTTTGCTGGGGGCACATGTTCCGTTGAGATGACAGGAAGTTTCTGTAGGGAGTCTGTGAAAGGAGAAGAGAATCCAAAACCTTTGAGTTTTGCAGTTCCCACAGTCAGTTTTACTTAGTAACTGCCTATAAGGACCAAAAGATTTTAAAACTGGAACCAAGTGGTGTTACAGACATAGTCAAACTTACAAAAAAACCAACAAAAAAAAAAATCAAAATTCAGTGAAGTATTTCCAGTATACCCCAGGGGTAATCTAGTGATGTAGCCAAAGGTCTCTGCCTGCATCTCTCAGTTCATAGTTATTATCCTTGAGTCTCTGCCTTACTGCTTTCAGAATTTTCCCCCTAAATAAGGATTCTTTAATTTAGAGTTAATGGAGAACCAGAGTGGCACAAGGACCTATGGGACAGATGCCACAAAAGGAACACAGGGCTGCTGGGGTGACACCCGCTGGCACTGTGGGGCTGATGTGAGCGGCCCATGTCCAACAGCTCCCCAGACTTTACTGTCATTGCTTGGGACATGGGGAGGAACATCAGCCCAACGGGAGAGGGAAAACAACCATGGCCGTTTATGATTTACAGCCAAGGAGACAGAGGTCTGGGGAGGCAGTCAGCAGAGGGAGGCATGAGCTCACAGATCCGGTGCAAACCTCAGCCCATGGCATCCCTCCAAGCTCCAGAATGCAGGCAGAGGGCTTCAAACAGTTCTGAAAAACTCTTTCATTTCACTTTTTCCACATTTATGTTTCGCTCTTGGAGACCAGATGAGAGACTGAGCAAATGAGGAAGTGGAAACATTCTCATCCAAGGAGGTATTGTCTGAATTATTCATTGATTTGTGGATTTTTCAGCATTTGAGTTTTATGAGGATTGTGGATTCTCCCTCTTTTACATTATCTTACTTACTGTATTGCAGAAGCTTTCTCATCTGCTCCTTCATGCTCCAAAATCTCAGCAGAGAGTCAGTGTTCGATAGATTTAGAGAAAAATGTCCTCAATATTTTTTATTTTTGAGAAAAAAATCTTCAAAAAAATAAACGTTTCATTAATATATGCATGTGTATGCATATATAATGCAAATTTCCCTCCTGGGCTTCTGACAGATGTATAAGCAGTTTACCAACTGCTCCTCTGAGCTGGTGGCAGGCATTAAGTGGGGCAGCAGCTGTGGGGCTGCTTCAAAACCCCCCTTTGAAGAGCAGAGGATGGAGCTCGGTGTGACACCGGTGGTTGCACACCAGCTGAGCAGCAAAACAGCCCTTCATCTGCTGCATCTGCAAGTCAGACATCACCTGTCACCCCACCAAGGGCAGCAGGATCATCACAGGGAAATCTGCATTGGTACTGCTCTTCAAGAAGAAAAAAGCTACTTTGAATAGCAAAAGGACACAGAGCAGCAGTACCACCTCCTGATTTTGCAAGATTTCCATCCTGTCATTTAAGCTTTCCACAGTGGGATGGACAGAAAAGAAAATTATCCACCTATTTGTCCTTCCTTATTATGTGCATATGCTCCCCCTTGGCACTATCACAGCCTCAAAATACAAGACTTTGTGGTTCTCTGCAGAGAGGTGAGATGAAAAACCATATTTGCCCAAAGCAAGCACGCTTTGAGAGGTCATCCCACCAGCAGTGAGGGTCTGTGTGGCTCATCCATCTTCCCAAGCCACCTCAAGGCTACTTGTCAGCCAAGCACATCCAGGAGAAGGAGATTTTCTTCCCAAAACTCGATGTTTCTGAGGCACATGCTCCATTAAACAATGGCTAGCCAGAGGCTGACTAAAACATCTGCCTGAAATCCAGACTGCTGCCTCTAGTGCTGAAATGTTTCCAGCTGGCACTGCCCCAACTGCAGGCTTTTTTCTTCTCCATGGGCATGTGCAATTCAAATCCTGCAGTGGCTACAGCCTCTGAATTGAAAAGCAAGTCATGCAAATCTTACTTGCACAAGAGAGCTGTTATCTTACTAAAGTTCACGGATTTCACAGAGTCTGCGGGTGAAGGGCTGCATCCCAAGTGAGAGGTGTGAACTCTCATCTCGGGGTCTCACACAGCACATGTCACAGCTTATAGTCAGGTAACTCTGGGCTGAGACTGAAGACAGTGTTTGGAAACTGTTAGTCCTCAGGCAGCAAAATAATGTTCCAGAAACAAAACCTCTGCCTGCTCTGTATCTGTCTTACATCTCTGTTCCTACCTTGTCTGTATCAGACAAGATGTGTCTGATCAGTGAAGCACAGTGCAAAATACTTATTAACCTCTATTGACAGAGTCCCAGTGTAACCACTTTGTTAATTTATCCCCGATTAGAGTCTGTTTATCCAACCTAGTATCATTCCCTTTTAAGTACTGGTTCGTGTTGACCCTCCATCAGCCTTCTGGCACCTCTCCAGTTTTCCAAAGTTTGTTAAGATCTAAAATTAGTGAAATGAGAGTACTGAGCTACTGGTCTTAAGACTGAAATTGTACATGTAACCCAGACTTCTGAACTGAAAATATTTGTATTTAGCAGGTGATGTTTCACATTCTCCTCAGCTACAGATGGTAAATTATTTCATCTGGTATAGATGGATCCTACTACCCTGCAGGAATTATGAACGCTTGGTGTAATGTTTTTCCCCATCTGATGGATATAAATGGTAAGACTGTAAATAACAGAGAAGCTATTCCTAAGTAAAGATTCCCAGTGATATTTTTCTTACTGTCTATAACATACTCAAGTTTTTATATTTCTTCTGTTCCTGTTGCCTTGCATTCTCAATAATCTGTTTGCAATATACATTCTATGGCAATGACTATCTCTTCTAAACACCTCTTCTGAACTCGTCCTTCAGACCTGTCTATCTGTCATTTATCTACCTATCTACCCTGTTGAAATATTGCTCTGATAAAATATTAATCCACTGTTTTAAATAAATCTCTGTCTCTGTAGTTGCAAGTGTGGTAATCTTTCTCATTTGCTGAGACCAAAGTTGTGTTAGGCTATTGAAGAGATACTTTATGTTTTTAATTAGCATCTCCTCCAAACAGTGACATTTCAGCTCTGGTATACAGACCTCTTCCTTTTTGAAGGGTCCAGTGGAGGGAAGAAGAGTCTTTCTGGATTGTGACTCAAGTTCCTTCTGAACAAGATGGACGTGTATCTGTCAGGGAGGTTAGGATAGGAGTTGGCAGGCTGTAACCACCACAGAGCAAGAGCTCCACTCTTGCTGCTCCGCTCTGTCTGTAGCTTTAGGAAACCAGAGCCATGGAAAGAGGTTGATCTGCAGGGACACCAGGCTCTTTTCTCCAGAAACACTGCCCAACACATCCCTGTGTTGCATGTGCCTGGCTCCAGCCCATCTCTCCAAGCACAGCATCCTCACTCTTATCTCCTCACACTCGCAGCCCACCCGCTGGCTGCTCCTTGCTCACATCCCAGCACTGGCTGGAACATCCTGTACTTGGCACGAGGATGCTCCCCAGGAGAACACAGCAGACATCCTCTAGACACCGTGAGCAAACATGACGAGCCTGCCATATATCCAGTCCACCTGCTTTGTGTTTCATCTCCCAAGCAACTGATAGCAGTTTATCCACCCGAGCAGGACAGCTCCCCCTTGGCTAAGGTATTTGGGTGCTCCTGCCAAGGCAGCAGGAACATCTGCAGCGAGGAGCTGGAACTGCATCCTACTTCCCCAACTAGCAAGAGCTGCCAGCAGAGGAGGAGGTTTCTGTGGGTACGAGATTGCTGGCAAAATGCTGATGCATCCATGTGCTTGACTCTTTAACCCGTTCGTCCTTCCCTGAACCCGTCCTCATCTTTCCTCCCTTCCCCTTCCCCCTCCTCCTCCTGCTTCTAGGCATTCCCTTCCCTGTATCTCCACGTCCTCAGAGCTGCCGCTTGCCAGGACACGCGAGCAGCGGCAGCAGCACCGCGGGGCTCCGGTGCGTAGGTGCCTCTACACCACCGCTCAGAGCGCAGCCAAGCGCCTGCCTCGGGGAGCGTGCCACAGGACTGTCAAACTGGAGAGCATCTGCTTCAGTAAATTGGTTGGTTATTCCGTATCACAGAAATAACAAATAACGAGGGAAACAGTGATTTAAACACACAGGCATACAACCATTAATGAGCAGGTGATTAGAGAGACAATAAGGGAAGCCAGAGCTTGCCAGGCACTAACTGATGGGCCATTAAAAGAGCTACTCTGACTTTGGAGAGGATCTGCCTCAATGTTGTAACTGATAAGACAGAGAAAACATGGTTAGTGTGAAATTAGAGCACAGGTGTATTTGAGGGGGCTTGGGGGACTGAACAAAACTTACTACAGGATGTTTAGGGAAATGACCAAAGACACAGGAAGGGAAGGACCAGGGTGGAACAAGTATGGGAAGATAACAAGGAAGGAGCTTAGAGGGATCAGACATGACAGCAAGTGTTTGGGCAGGACAATCACCTGGCTGGGCCCTGGCCCTGATCCATGCAGTCTGGCCTGCCTGCTGATTAAATCCCATCCTTAATTACCTTTGCTGTGTGCCAGCCCCTGGAAAAGACTGAGGGTTTGAGCCAGGGCTGGTTGAGGGAGCCAGGACAGAGGACACTGGACAGGCTTTTCAAGGGATCCATGACTGTGGAGTGCCTGTGAAGGCAGAGAATATGGAAGAGTATTGAAGGAAAAAAAAAGAGCCACAAAAGCAACAAGCAGCAAAGATACTCTATCTCAACACTGAGAGATGTAAATACATTGGCAGAACAAAGCATCCATAAAAATGATTACGTTTGTTCTCTCAGCAAAGTTACATTGCAGTGATTTTTGGGGTGCCACCTTGGAACTCTATGCTGTGGACATTCCCCAGTCACCATCCCAAATGCTGTTTGTGAGGGTGCTGTGCTTCAGACTTGAATTAAATGCAAAGTCTCAATTGCAACAAGAAAGAAATTGTGGGGTTTTTTTAAGTCATTGCAGTTGCCAAGAGTTGTTCAGCACAGGTAGGCTACTGAGAAAGCAGATCCAATAAACAAGATAAATTCAGAGGAAGTGGAGTACCAGGAGAGAACCTGCAAGGAGCGTAAGCAAACTTCATTCCAGCTGCTTTCAGGCCCATTTGTATTGACAATGTGAGGAACAGCAGCACCAACAGCTGCTGAGTTAGAAAGTTGTTTTTAATGAGTTTGAGACCAACCATTTTTAACACTTTGAAACCAGGGATCCATGTTTGCAACCCAAAAGGTTGAGGTTCAATTGTCTTCAGAGATGGAAAAATTGTCTATTTGAGTACCTACATGAAGATCAAAATACTTCTACCACTTCTACTTCTTTCTGTCAGGAGCTTTGAGTTGCTGTGTCTGCAAAGCAATCAAACCAATGTCAGAAAATACCATTCCATAATGGATTCTAGTAAAGCCTGAAAAACAGAGCACACCAGCCTTGAACACAAAAAGTTGCACTTTTGCCATTTCATGTGTAGCAGTCAAAGCCTGAAAAGTAGGTCTTGGAACTTTGTTTCCCCTACTCTTGTGAGCTTCAATAGGCACAGAAAGGAATTCTTCTTCTTGTACAAAGCTATGAAGGGAATTAGAATTAGATCAAGTAGATCAGGCTTTGGCAGCTGCAAGCTAAGAGAGAGCCTTGCCACTAACCATTCCTTGAGCTGCTGTAAATGGCCATTGAGAGCAGTACATACAGTATTGTCTGATAAGAGAAATACCAACAGATAAGTACCTGGGAAAGTACGTTTTACAGAATTACTTTTTACTATGACTCAAATCAGAAAAATAGCACTTTTTTCATCTCTAGGCAATAAAATTTGAGATATGTGCTTTAGCCCTTTAAAATTCACTAAAAGAGTTTGTACAATGATGTTCAAAAATTACTTATGTTGATAAGTACTGTTGTGTTACCCTTAAACGAAGCACAGCTTCCCCAGATTGCTTACTTCTGATACTCCTTCCTAACTTAGCTTGACAAAAGTGAGCTCACAGTTCCACCTGCTTAAACGGAGGTAGGGACATTTCAGTTACAAATGTATCAGATAAAACACCGAGTTCTTTTGACAGCAGCACATGGGCAGCAGAGGAAACTTTGTTGGTACTCTGGTATCAGCTTCAGGCTCAGCCAGCACAGCTGAACACCAAAGCCCGGTCAGGAGGAGTTTTGGCAGGCTGGAGGAGTGGTCACATTACCTAAAGTTTAGCCTGAACTGGATGTCAAAGGACAATTATAGCTGAAACCAACACTGCCAGTACAAAACCTGCTGTTTCGCTAATGATTTGAGAGAACTCCCAAATTCACCACAGTCTTCACAAAGGCCATCTCTGTAAACTGGTCTTACTAATTACAAGGCTCATCTTTCTTTGAATTTCTGTGAATCTTTTAAATATCACAGTGACATTCAATCTTTTCTATACTAACAATGCTGAAAAAATGTAAATAATATATAGGTAAATCACTCTGTCAAAGTGGGAAGGATCTGTCAACTCATGTAAAGTGGAACATGAATGCCCATGCTACTCATTTGAAGTGAAATATCCATGGGCTGCATGAAATGTACAGTCGTGGTTTTAAGATACAGACAGAAGCATCCAGCAGTATTGCAAAAATATTGAGGAGTAGTCAGGTAAAATGAGGGAATCCCAGAAAATCTCTTACATGTGTTTCAACTGTTAAAAATTTTTCTTGAGGAAAAGAATCCACATTAAATCCTAAAAAGTTACCTGCAGATTTAATTCCTGTTCTTGAATGCCTATGTCTTTTTTATAGACTGAGAAAATGGCTGTACCAAATGTTCTCACTTCTTCTGTGTGTGCTGATAGCAATAATTTCTGACAATAAATTTGAGCTGGCTACACAACACATCTATTTTTTGTGGAATTCTTTAAAGGCTGTTTTCATGTCCACTGGAATATTTTGCTTCTAGGAACCTATAAAGTTAACGAAGTGAGATCCACTAAACTAAAGTGACAAAATAGATGGGTTATCTAGTAATTGTTCTGTTCCCACTATTTAACTGCAAAGTATGCAAAAAGTCCTGTCTTTAAAAAGTACATCCAGAGCACTCCAAGCATAGAAGAAATAATAATGAAAGGCTGAAGTGACATTCATTGCAGCAATGCTTTATTTCTCTACATTGCAATAACTCTCTCTTTATATGCTATTAAAATCTTCTGGGAATGTCAGTTTCATAGTTGCTTCAGAGTTTCTTTCAGTCATTTCTCTAACAGAGTTCATACAAATTTAAGCTAAAACTTTTCAAGTAATCTAAATAAAATGAGGATACCATCATCAGTCGTTGTCAATGAGGTCTTTTAAATATTGCACCCATACTACTTATTTTGACTAGGAGCTGTAAATCCTTTATTTCTTACCTTGAGTCTGCCTCCATCTTAGGCTTAAATAAATGAAGAATATCCATAAGATAGGTGGTCAAATGTACATTGTTAATTCATGCTTAAAGCTAAGTTCAGATACTCTTGTTCAACAGTCTAGAGATAGGAAATATCAATAACAATTTTTTTGTTGCTACCACAAACACATGTACTGGTTTACACAACAACAATATATTCTAGTGGTCAATTATCAAGAGTTTTGGCATCTCAAAGTTTTTAATTAAATCCCCTCATGAGTGAAGGTAAGTACCTTCATTGAGTATCTCAGAGTAGCCCAGGTATGGGCAGCTGCTGCAGAGCTGATGTCACAGCAGCACATTCAAAGAAAATGTTACATAGCTGCACCTAAAATAAATTAATTGCGCCCACAAGAGCCTCTCTCTATTCAGAACAAAGGCTGTCCAAACAACAGGATCAGGTGTGGATGTTGATAATGTAACATTTGAAGGTAGATGAGATGAATTCTGCCCAGAAATACTACACATCATCTGTGTACCTCACGTTCCCTTAAATATTACCAAGTGTGGATTTCATGCTCTCCCTGGTGTTTTACACTCCATGCTCCCAACACCTGTGAATCCACAATCCATCTCTGCAAGAAGGTATATACTACTAAGCTAATTAATACTTCCTCTTTGAGTAATTAATACTGGCACCTGACAAAAATACTTTGGGGATAGACAGAAAAACATTTCTGCTGTGACTTTCTATCGCAATAACTAGTCTTTATATATCTGCAGCTCAGCACTGGCCATTGTTACTTGGTCCTTCACTTAAATTCTTGGCTTGTTTTTCTTCCTCTGCTCCAAGGAAATGTTAGTCAGTGCTCTGGCCTCACTTTGGCCCTTTGGAGTCTCATAACCCTTAGCTACACCAAGAGACTGTGACTGACATTAACCAGTGTCAACAAGATTATGTTGTTTGGAATAAAGATTGATGCCTGTACTTACAAGGGATGCTATACAGTTAACTGAAATATATGATGCCCATTTACCAGCTTTTTTAGCTTTATGTCGAAGCATTTGTAACTAGGAAAATGAGGAATAATAAGACTTTTGCTTACAGGAAGGAAAAAGTGAAGTTTCTATGTCTACAGTTCAGGCTTCTCTACATTTCCAGCACTCCTCTTTCTATCTAAACACGACATGGATACTTAAGGTAAACCAGATTACACAATTCATTTACTTACAGAAATGATTTACAAAAACAAACCAACCAGAACAGTAACAACACTAATACACATAAACTTTCACTTTATGGACGTCTTTGTCTTCACACTCTCTTTGCCTATTGTAATAATAGAATGTATTGTCCCTTCTCTGAAGTTTCTTAACAAATCCAGTTTCTGGCCAGCACTCTACCTATAAGTAGAACAAAAAGGTATAAAATCACCTGAACATGCTCACATTAAATGATGTTTGTGCATGACATTGCAAGGAATACAGGGTATACTTCCATAGGAAACCCTCATTTGCATCAAAATACTCTTTTTCTATTAACTTGCTGAACTTTTAAAATCAGATTAAGAACAAGATGACAGAAACCAGTTTTCAGGTTTAGTATAAAGTTACATGATCTGAAAAGCCTGGAAATAGGAATCTAAGGATATTTACCAGGCTAATTTAAAATTGGACAAGTTTTTAAAACACCTTGTTTAGGAATATAACATTGATGCTATTCAGTTATTCAGTAAGTGGAGAGGCTGCAAAAGTCTGCTTCTGTAAGACTGACATACACTTAAAAGTTTCTTTCAGAACCTTCTGACCATGAGAAATGTGATTTTCATTAGCAATTTCATGGAAATAAAGTATCAGTCTCAAAGACAGTAGGATCAGTCCCACATAAACCCAGCATCACCCTGGTGCTTTTCACTGTTCCACAATGTAAAGCTTTAAAGTAAAGGCTTCAGCATTTGCACATTCAACAGCTTTATGGCTTTAGTAGCTCTTTCAGCTTGAGCATCTATAACTGCTTCTGATTAAACCTTAAAAATCAGGTAATAAGCATCTTATTTCTCTTCCAGGCAGAGCTGACAGGAGGATGTCAGATTGGAGTATTCTCTAATTGGAGAGCCCCAGGAGTGGTTTCATCACTTACCTTATGACTTCAGGCATACAGCTGTGTTATTTGCATTGTCTGTCTAAACATAACAGCCTTAATATTCATTCCACCTACATTATAATTGCATCTTTAGTAACAACTGCATTATAGAAACCCAATATGGACTAAACAAGACATTTTGGAATATGTAAGTTGAAAGAGAATCACTGCCAAACCCTGGCAGGCTGGAACAGAATGCACACTCACATTACAGTGAGTCAGTGGTATTTATCTTTCATCAGGGTTTAACTGCCAGTGGTTGTGCCATAAATCTTAAACACAGAGATCCTACCACAATAATGACATGATGTCCTCCTGCGGTTACTGAAAATTATAGCACAGCCTTTGCAGCGGTATCAGAGCCCACAATAAAATAATAAACTGTATCTCATTATACACATCAATGTGTTTTGCTGTGTTTTGAGTCAGCTGGATGGGGAGTGAGTTCTTGGAACTTTCTGTGGTTTCTTATGTGCACAGGAGGTCAATATCTTTTAAAAGTGTGTTCTGCATACTATATTTGCTGCTGTAATAAAAATTATATATTGTTTGTTGTATTAACCTGTTGATTGCTGTTTTGAACCTTGAGTTGCCACTGGATATTTGGCACTACTCAATAGCTCACTTGATGTGCTGGGGGGCATCACCACCAACTGCAGTGAGCAGAGGCACAAGTCCTTGGTGTTTGCAAGAGCCTGTGTCACCTTTAGTACAGCTGGCATCAAATATTTCCATTGTGGACATCATTTTGACAGAGGCCAAGTTCTGAGTGTGCACAAAGCCTGACTGTGCTACCACACAATCCAACTGCAAACTGAAGCAGCAGCAAGGACACAGGACTGACTCCATGGACAGTTAATGAGTTTCCTATCAAGTCTATTGACAGATTAACAGGGAAGCTTCAGAGAACTCACTTTGAAACATTTCTTCCCTCAACACTGAATTATTCATTTGGAGATCAGCTACATCTGTTCAAAGAGATCTGTGATGCTTCTAAATGCATCAGAGAGAGGGAACAAAACACAGGCTGTGTAGTGTTAGTGTTTCTGTTTCACTTCTCTGAATTATTCTACACAGTTAACAGCAGCTCAAGAATTCAAGTGAGACCTGTGAGGAAACACACAGTATCAGAACCTAGCCTAAAGGAAAGGAAATAAGCAGCACCTCCATTTTTAGTTAATCATTTTACATGAGAGGGAAGTTTAAAGTAGTAACTCTTACAAAGTTCTAAATCTTACCTCATCAACTTGTTTTACTTGTTTATATTCCACCTCATCTCTGTATCCAGCTTGCTGAAATCTGTATAAGTTCTCTACATCATCTGACCATATTTTGGCACGATGCATAGATTTTGGTTTGATGTCAGCTTTAGTCGTGACTTCAGAAATTTTGGACATCTTCCTGAAATTAGACTTAAAAAAATTAAATAGAGAAGACAGAAGCAAGGAGACATAGATTAATGGATAGAACAAAATTTTAAAATAAAGGAATTACAGAGCTCAAAGTCTGAGGTTAAAAAAAGAAAAAGTTATAAGCAGTTGGAATCAAATGCACTACTTGATCTCAAACAAACTCAACTCCTCTGTACTTCCATTTACATCTTGACTCAACCTTCCTAAAATTTAATTGTGCATATTGATGCATTAAAAATATTAAATGCAGTATTTTTGAATTTCGCATCTTTGCAGTTGCTGTCCCCTTGGGGCAGGCAGGCAGATGTCCAGATTTTTCTTTCTTGCTCTTGAAGTGACACCAAACTGGGAACCACAGAATGAAAATCTGGGCTGTTACTGAGGAACAGCAAATACTCAGGATGGGAGAGGAGAGGAAAAGAGAAATGCACAGTCAGAGACGTGGGCACAGTGCCAGTGACAGAGATAAGGTCTTCAGAGATAAATTGGATAAGGAAACAAGGCACACAACCCAGTGGAATTCACCCCTTTCTACCTCTGCCCAATCAAACTGCCACTGACTTCCTCCTCACACAAAACCCATTTGTTTAGACATAGCAAACAGGTTGATCAACTGCTAATCCTGGAAAGAGGAGAACTGGGACAAGCTGAAACTCAAACTCAAAAGAAAATTAATTAAATAGATAAATTAAAAAAAACACCCAAACAAACTAAAAACAACAGCAACAAAAAAAATTTAAAAACCTGCCAACAGTGGATATTCACCAGGGGTGGATTTGAACTACATTAAAAAAAATTAATCTTTTGACTTTTGCCTTATATCTGAATTTCATCGCATTTGCTTTCTTAAGCATATCTTATTTTGCTACTCAAATAGAACTCCTGTTGCTTCTGCAAGCAAAACACACACATCATTATCATGCCTAGCAGGTATGATCAGAGATGAGTCGTTTCCCAGTTTTGAAATGTCACCAAGCTTCAGCTTCATAATTAGGAAAGTATCTCCAAGGAATGAAAGCTTCTGGATTCTGCAGTGAGAAGATGAATACAGTCTCCTTCCCTGTGGATAGGATGCTGCCTCCAAACCTTGCCCAATTTCTTTACTTGGCAAGTTCCTATATCAACAGAGAGCTTGAAAAGTTGAATGCTGAAATCTTATCAAATGTAAAATGTCACGAGTATTTTAGAAAAGCAGAAATTGGAATAAAAGTCTTGCACCACAAGATAAAAATCTTTGGGTAAATTATATCAAGAATTATTGTTATCACAATGTAGAACTAGCAGAAAGAAGTCTGCACACCTGTCATCTGTTTGTATGAAAGCCAAAAGGAAACAAAGAAAGGGCCTTTCATCTCTTACTGAATGAACGTTCTTAGAGATCAATAACAATATGCAAAAGGGCATTTTTCTGGCAACACTAAACCATTTCTTGCAGTTCAGTACTCCAAGCATTCTTTTACCAGGCACTGCAGCATTTTACAATTGAAAGCAGCCATTTACTAAAATAAAAAAGTAATTTTCCCATCTGGTTATGAGGTATCAAATACAAATTAGCAGGCTAAGCACAGATCCTTATTCTAAATTTAGGGTAGCCTTTAAGACATCAGAAGTTTTTTTTTTCCTGTGCTGCAAAAGGCTCTTTTGTAGCTGTCACAGGATTTGTAAAGCTCTGTACTTGTTCATCAGTGTTTGATGAGAACTGTTGTCAGTCAATATTGACTTTAGACAGGCAATATGACCAGCAATAACATTCGATCTTAATAAATGCTAAGCTATAATGAAATTAAGTGTCCTGTGATAACTTACATGTCATTAGTGTTAAGTTCTTCTTTACAGGAGGTGCTGGATTCACCTAATGAATGCTTTTCTTCGAGACATGTGGGCAGGTCTGGCACTTCCTGAGTCACCATTAATTCACGGTGCCTGTCCACGGGTGTTCCTGTATTGAAAGTTCCAGCTTAGTGACTCCAAATAATGAAAGTATCCCATTTTGGGGCTGCTATTTAAAAATTGTACTCATTGTCTATTATGTGTGCAAGTTCCAGGCACAGAGCTGCTTTCATTGTAGCTGAGCAGAGGGCAGCTGTGCTCCAGCCAGGAATTCAGGGAAGAGATGAAAGACAACAAACAGATAAAGGCAAATAAAGAAGACAAGAGAATGGTAAGAAAATACTCAGTTTAATATTAACATTTTTCAATTCAAGGGGAATTTTTGAACAGTGAAGTGGACTTTGCTAAGATGACAATGTTTGCCTGCCCCTAATTTAGGGTAAACAGTGAGTGCTTTGGCCTTGGGAACACATTTTTTACTGTTAATCATAACACAGTTACTGTGGAATCCTGACTAGCCTGGGCTCGCTGGTGGTGGTTTCCTGAGCAGTTACACAAGCTGTCAGGGTTTGTGGAGGAGAGAGTCTGCTCCCTTAGGGCATCTGCTCAAGGACCGCTTTCACTGCAACTCGGGGTCACAGGAAGAAGCCATAAAACAATATATGGGGACTCAAATCTGAGCAGCAAATGAGGAAGGTGGTGATGAGAACCACACCTGGCCAGTCATGTGGCACGTGAAGAGCGTGAAAATTGTTATTCCAGCACGGTTATCTGATCAGGGATCTTGTCAATTGGGAAATTTGGGAAAAGGGGGAAACAAACAAAATATGCAGAGACAAGGATCTGACAAAAAAACCCTGATAAACAAATCTCAACTCTAGTGCTACTAGATGGGCTATTAAGAAACTAGAGGAATGACATCCCAGGAGATCAACCTGGACTTTGCACTGGTAAGACTTAACCAGGGGGACTCGGACTCGGGAGAGGTGTGGGAATCCATGGAACTGTATAGATCTGTGAGGAATGTGCAGGAGCAGTGAGAAACAAAGATGGGAATAGACAGAAAGAAGTATAGAATAAGCCTGTCCTGTGTAGAACAAGACCAGTCAGTATTACATGCCCAGCTAAGCCCCATACCTGATCATTACAGACTGTCCTGCCCTATTGTATCTTCTTAAATCTTAACTGTCTCTCTGCACAAACTCAGTATTCCACATGTGTGTGTGCTGCAAGGACAGTGTGCCAGCTCCTGGTGAGACCTGTGTACGAGTGAACACTGGCTCCTGGAGTCAGGCTGGGGTACGAGCACCTCTGGCCTATGATATCTGGAGTAGGTGAGGGTACCAAATTTCCAGCCCCTGGAGCAGGAGCAAGATGTGTCCTGAAAGATTAGCTGCTGGGGGAGGACTGTCATGAATGAGGGGCTCTATGTCAGCAGGTGGAGCAGGACTCTGGGTCACAGCCCGTGTGCCTGTGCTGGGGAGGAGGGGTGTCTGCACCTTCACCCATATTGGTGTATCCAGGGTGCACACCCACATTCACCAGCAAACCTGAAGCTGAAGAGTAGGGGCACCTTGGGTCCAGGCCAGGGTATCAAGCGGGGCAGGGGGCCCTGCAGCATCCTCAGCCCGGACAAGGGGCACCATGTCCCCAGGCAGGAGAGGCCCGGGGGCAGAGCAGCGGGAGGGGATGGCTGTACCTCTCCTACACCACTGAACCCAAGCCAGCCAACACGGGACCCGCTTGAGTCTCAGAAGAGCCAGTAAGAGATTTCATAGGATGTCAAAGGGTTGGAAAGGACCTTAAAGATCATCTCGTTCCAACCCCCTGCTACAAGCAGGGACACTTTCCATTAGATCAGGCTGGTAAAACCCCGATCCAACCTGGCCTTGAACTGTCCCAGGGCTGGGGCAGCACAACCTCATTGGGAAAACCGTCCCGGTGCCTCACCGCCCGCGCTGGAAAAAAATGCTTCCTAATATCTAATCTAAGTTCCCTTCTTTTCAATGATTTCTACCTACTCTACCCGACAGTTCCTACTACATTCCGAAATGCTCAGGCAGACGTCCCAGCCTCCATCCGTAACCGCGCAGCGACCGTAACTTCACCCCGCTCCCACCGCCATGGCCACAACCCGCCCATCCAGCCCTTAAGGCGGCCCACCTCGGTTCAAGAGACGCAAACGGGGCCTGTTCTCACTCAGGGCGGAGCGGCGGCCGAGGCGCGATGGCGGCACCCCTCACGGCCTCCCTCCACCCCCCAAACCCCTCACAGGTCCCTCACAGGTCCCTCCCTCACGGCTGCCCCTCACTGCTGGCCCCTCACGGGTCCCTCCCTCACTGCTGGCCCCTCACGACGCCAACGGTCACCAGGCAANGGCGAGCGGACGGAAGCGCGCGCTGCCCGCTGCCCGCCATGAGCCGGTTCGGGGGCCGCACGCGCGAGTACCCGGCCGTGTCCATCGACCGCTTCGACCGCGACAACCTGCGCGCGCGCGCCTTCTTCCTGTCGCACTGCCACAAGGGTGAGGGCCCGCCGGGGTCCCCCCGTGCGTCCCTCCCCGCCGTGCGTCCCTCCTTCCCCTCCCGTGTGTCCCTCCCTCCCACCATGTGTCCCACCCCCCTGTGCGCCGTCCCCGCCCCGTGTGTCCCCCGGCTGACCCCGTGCCTCTCTCCGCAGATCACATGAAGGGGCTGCGGGCCACCGCCCTGAAGAGGAGGCTGGAGGGCAGGTAGGGCTGGTGGCGGGGCGGCCTCAGGGTGCGCGGCAAAGCGTGAGCAAAACAGCGCGAGGAGCTGCCAAGGGTCAGAAGTCCCAGCATGGGAATGGGACACGGACCCACTAGACCAGCTTGCTCCAAGACCCCGTCCTACCTGGCCTTGATCTTTTCCAGGGATGGGGTATCCACAACTTCTCTGGACAATTTGTTCCAGTGCCTCACCACCCACACTCATTTTTTTAAAAAGTCTTCCTTGTCTCTCATCTAGACCTGCCCCCTTTAAATTTTAAGTCAGCCTCACTCATCCACACCATGTCCTTGTAGAAAGTGCCTCTATAATTCTTTAAAGCCCCCTTTAAATGTCAAATAGTAGGAGTATTGTCCCCTCTAGAATTCTTTTCTCTAGGCTGAAGAACCCCAGCTATCTCAGCCTGCCTTCATAGGAGAGGTGCTCCAGCCCTCTGAGCATCTTCATGGCCACCTCTGGATCTGCTCCAACAGGTCCCTGTCCTTCCTGTGCTGGGGTCCCCAGAGCTGGATGCAGTACTGCAGGTGGGCTCTCACGGGAGCGGAGCAGAGGGACAGAATCCCCTGCCTTGTCCTGCTGCCCACAGTGCTGGTGGTGCAGCCCTGGATGATAGTGGCTTTCTGGGCTGCAAATGCACGCTGCTGGCTCGTGCCCAGCCTCTCATCCACCAGTACCCCGAAGTCTTCTGCAGGGCTGCTGTTAACCCATTTATCCTTCGGTCTGTTTTAATACCAGGGGTTGCTCAGACTTGGGTACACTTGGCCTTGTTGAACTCCATGACATTCATGAGCTTCATGAGGATCTCTGTTATTCCCTGGAAGTGTTGGTACCCAGAGACAGTGCTGTTCCTGTTCAGTGAAGGGGCCAGCTGTGCTCTCTGAAGTGTATAAGCAAGCAGTTTGAGGGAGAAGTTATTTCCCTCTGGCCAGCACCTGTGAGACTTTTCTGGGGTACTGTGTGCAGCCCTGGGCTCCCCTGGATGATAAATTGATAGGTGTTTTGGTCAGCATCACCACACTGGTCTGGTGATGTGTGAGGAGAGGCTGAGAGAGCTGGATGTCTTCAGCCTTAGGAGTAGGAGACAATCATGTATCACTGTTTGCAGGTAGGGGTAGAGGAGATGGAGCCAGACTTTTCATGGAAGTGCGTAAAGAAAGGGCAAGGGACACCTTTTTCACCATGAGGATGATCAAATGTGGCAAAGGGTCCAGGGAGGTTGTGGGCCAGTTCCTAGGCTCTCTTTGATTTATTAGAGTAGATATTGCATCTGCTTTGATGCAAGCAGAGAATCTCTCTTTGCTCATCGGGTCTCTGTGCATAAGCTCAAGGTTCATAAGGAGTATTCTGTGTTCTGCTGTGTGCTGACTGTCCCAAATGCCTATTCCAGGGGTGTGTGCAGGGGTATGGAAACAGGCAAATAGATCATGACCATGTACCACACACTGCATTTGTGTCTGCACAAAACCACGCAGGCAGGGGCACACAGGGGTAGGTTTGGATTTGCTGTGCTGAAGAGAAGCCTGCAGGCTTCCAGGTCTGCAGGTCTCTTCCCATGAGAGGTTTCTGAGTGCTGGGTTTGATGTACTGGGTGCCAGGTGCTGATGTGTTGTTAGATTGTTCTTCATGTCTGCTTTAAAAAACACTTATCTGTGTTTTTTGTCTCCTCACAGCTTGAAAGTTAAACTTTACTGCTCGCCAGTAACTAAGGAATTGTTGTTGACTAACTGGAAATACAAGTTTTGGGAGAATCATATTGTGAGTTTGTGTTTATTTTGAAAATAGCACTGTCCAAGCAGCGATTCTCAGAAAGAAGCAGCTCCCTGCTCCTTAGGAGTGTCCAAATATTGATGTTGTTACAGTGTTTCAGGGCTTAAGTACTTCCAACAACTTTCCTCACTATGTGGGATTGGTTTATTGCTGTTTGTTCTTTAATTATTTTTCCCTCCACAAAATTTTTCCTTTTCTCTCAACTTCAGCTTTACATGGCCTTCATCTTAATACTGATCATTTGTACATTTGAATTTGTATTCATTTGTAGTGATCATTTGTATTCATTTCCTTACCTTGCTCATGTCTCTTTGCTTCTGGCCGCTTCTGTCCGCTTCATTTAAAGTCTCTTATTGCTTGGTGTGTATATAATCTAAAGTTATATGATTTTCCTTTTGGTTTTTTGGATAATGGACTATAACATGAAGAAATTTTAGTGTAAAAATCACTGAAAAACTTAATAAATTTTCATGATTTCCAGTGTTTGGAGCCAGACTGTAAGGGATCAGTGTTATGTACAGGTGTGACTTGAAGTTATTTCCTTCCCTTTGCAGATGCAGGCATTATGAAATTGAACATGAGATTTTACAGAAATAAGAATAATTATCTCTGCACAAACACAGGAATACATGCTCCTGGTGATTTATGGGCTCTGCTTCTGGTAATAGGGGGCAATGGGAAGTGCTGCAGCACAGAGCTGTCCTAGTAAGATCCATTGCTGTGGGACTGGGATGTTTTGGGCTTTGCAGTCATCCAAAAATAAGGCATGTGATCCATCCAGAGGAGCAAGAGCTGTTGCTGATAGAAGTCCAACACACTCTAACTTTTTTAGGCATATACACCTTGGTTGAGGCATCTCCATTTAATTTTTAGATAACTTTTAGGAAGATTTATTTCACTGGAAATGGAAATTTATGACTTATTATGGGAAAATGAGTTCAATTTTACAGGCTTAGCATTAGCCACAGTGAGTGCTAGATATGTCTACATAATGAATACCGTGACATAAACATGAAAGAGAATATTCAGTAAATCTTACAATGCAATTAATGATTTTGTTGCAGGTTGCATTGGAAGTTGAAACTCCAACTCAGATTTCTTTAGTAGATGAAACATCTGGTGAGGTAAGTTACAGAAAAAAAAGGTTCATATGTCATTCATGGGCAGTAATGTTGTTTACACGAGTACAGGAAACACAGCTGCAACATCCAAAGTGCAGAAGCTATTTTTAAAATATATGTGCCCCTCCTCTCCTCCAGGGACAGAAAAAGGGGTGATAGTTTTAAATTTAAAAAGGGTTGATTCAGACTAGATATAAGGAAGAAGCATTTTACAAAGAGGATGGTGAAACACTGAAACACTGGAACAGAGAGGTGGTGGATGCCCCATCCCTGGAAACATTCATGGTCAGGATGTGGCTCTGAGCAGTCTGATCTAGCTGAAGATGTCCCTGCTTATTGCAGGGGAGTTGGACTGGATGAAGTTCAAAGGTCCCTTCCAACCCAAATTATTCTGTGATTCTGTACTTGCTCACCAGGAACCAAGGAAGTAGAATTGTCTTCTGTCCAACTTGCTTTATAAGCACCATACAATACTTGGTCCTCTCTTCTGCCTTGATAGGATGGTGGTAGCTCTTTAGTGCTTGTTGCAGCGTGAAGAGACTCTCTGGTTTTAAAAGCAGTGCTGAATGCTGCAGGAGGCTGTGGGGAGTAATACATTACTCTCACTGTGCTGACAAAAGTACTGATAGTACTTACTACAGTGTGAAAATAATGCTAACCCCTCTCTTCCAGAAAGAAGATGTAGTAGTGACACTTCTGCCAGCTGGTCACTGTCCAGGTTCAGTCATGTACGTCCTTTCAATATTTTAAATGTTTCACCACCTGCATTTAATGAGGAATTTGACCCAAGTGTTGCTGTCTGCAGGTTTCTGTTTGAAGGTGAGAATGGCACTGTGTTGTACACAGGGGATTTCAGGCTTGCAAAAGGAGAAGCAGCCAGAATGGAGCTTTTGCATTCAGGGACCAGGTAAGCTATTTGTGGGATATAGAAAGAACAGAAGATCATATAGCATGGACAATTTAGCTAGGTATTCATTATTTTTTTCCTCATTTTTTATTCTGGATTAAATATAGTTGCAATACTGCAGTTACAAGCCCCATTTGATGTATACTTTGTAATCAAGAGGTAGGATTACCTCCTCTTGAAAAGAGAGGAAGTGGTGTTTCTTAGCAGTGTGATGCAATGTTTACTCTGATATCACATTTCTATCCTCTAGGGTAAAAGACATCCAGAGTGTGTATTTGGACACTACTTTTTGTGATCCCAAATTTTATCACATACCAAGCCGGGTAAGTCTAATGAATTGTGAGAAGAAAGGCCCTTAAAACTGTTAATTAATTAACTACCCCTTTGTAAGGTAAATTTTGTGTTGCTAAATCACAGCACTTTGGAAGTATCTTCCGAGACGACTGACAGCATTTTGTACACTTTTCAGGAGGAATGTTTAAATGGGATCTTGGAGTTAGTGCGAAGCTGGACCTCACTGTCTCGTAATCATGTTGTGTGGCTGAACTGCAAAGCTGCTTATGGATATGAATATTTATTCATAAACCTCAGTGAGGAACTTGGAATCAAGGTAATGTTTCTCTAATTGTTGCTTTTGAGAACAGATCCTCAGTAATGACTGTGGCCAACACTGAGCTGTTCAGAGGGCTGCTCTAGGTCACAGTTAGGCCTGTTTCATTAACTTCCCTTAAAAAGTGCAGTTGTTGTCAGAATGAGGTAACTAGTTGACTTCAGTCTGGAACATTTGGACTTTCCAAAGAGAAGTTAATTCTGAGTTTGCAAGCTTAGTGTTTACCTCGTTCCCTTCAATTTGTGAATGATAAAAGTCATTTGCATACAGTACTAATAGTTAGCATATATATTCTGATTTGCTCATGAGTATTCATGCTTCTTCAGTATAGGTGGTATGTTCTACTTGTTCTAGATGTCCAAGTTTTGGCTGACACATCTCTGCTTGGACACTATTGGGAGTAATAATTTAAATGCCTGCCAGCATTTGGGGAGAGCAGAATCACATCTATGTAGCTGTTCCAGCTGCAGTCTGGCAAACACATTGAACTAATAAAGAATAAATTCTGGCTTTCTCTAGGTGCACATGAACAAACTTGATATGTTCAGGAACATGCCAGAAATCCTGTACCATGTTACCACAGACCAGCACACGCAGATTCACGCCTGTCGACATCCTCGGGTGCGTTCATTCTGCAAAGCCTCCCCTAACTTTGCTGAGCCTGTAGTTATAGGTGCTGATATTTGGGGCCTCTTGGGTTAATGAAGACTGGGCAAATGGTGGCTTAATGTAAAGCAGAGTGAAAACCTTAGTTAGTGTGTTGAAGTTTGATTTTTAAAAATTTTTTTTAAAGGAAAATATATTAGCTTATGCTAGAAGTAATTTAATTGTATTTGAAGCCTAAAAATGGTGTTTTTAAGTGAAGTGGGAAAAGCAGCAGAGTAGATCAATCAGGTGTTACCCATTTCAATGTATCAAAAGGCTCAGATGGTGCCTGCTGCAGCCATGCACTGTGTGGTTTTAGCATGTGGCCATCCATTCCTTGGATGTCTCAGGCTGGAGACTCCAGCTTGGAGGAACACAGGTAGAACCTGAGATGGCACATTGGGGCATTGGTCTCTGACTGATTTGCTTTGCCAGCTGCACTAAAGAACCAAGGTGTGACAGGTTCTTGCAAGAGAATTAGAAGTGAGAGAGGAACTTGGTTTGGCTAGATACTATGTTGCTTAATTTCTGGGTAAAAAAGGTCACTGTTGAACTTAATTTTATATCCATTGGGCAGGATGATGACTGCTTCCGAGGCAACAGACTGCCCTGTGGGATGACTTGCCTTAATGGAACTCCCCTGCACATAATCAGCATCAAACCCTCCACAATGTGGTTTGGGGAAAGGAAAAAGAAAACCAGTGTAATAGTGAGGTGAGCATCATGTTGTTTCAGGTTTGTATCTTGCCTGGTATGTGTATAATTGTATCTCAGAATGGACTTCAAGAGTAGGTTATGCTGGTCTGTTGACCACAGATGAAGAGCAGTTACCTAATTTCTGTGCCCCTTCTGCTTTTTTAGGACTGGTGAGAGAACGTACAGAGCTTGTTTCTCTTTCCACTCTTCGTACAGTGAGGTTTGTATACTTCTAGTACTGAGTATACATGGATTAAAAAATGTAAAAAGTTTTGATTATTCTGGAGTGGATGACATGACTTGTCATAAGAAAAAGTCGTGTCAGTAATAAGATGTAAGGAGATACAAAGTTCTGAGTGCTGAAGACAGAGAAATTTGTTTCAATATAGCTGCAAAGGAACTTGCTAGGGCAGGATTACAAGCCAATTTCCTGTTCTCAATGTATGGGTAGGTCACTTCTACAATTGTTTTGACTGCCTTTCTAATTTTTGATTATTGTGTAACTATGCAATACTTAAAGCATGGAGTTTTAGTTTACAATATGTTGTTTATCTATTGTGACTCAGATTTGGGTGGGTTTGCCTTCTTTTCTCAGAACACTCATTTAAACCAAATTTTCTCACATCTTGACTGCTGCTCTTGCCCCTTTTCCTGTGTTAAAAGAGTAAAAGGCAATTGGTCATGGCAGCGTCCTCCCCACAATCACACATTTTCATTTAACCTGACTCGTTACAGCTCTAAAAGCACTACTTTCTCCTAAGAAACTGAAACTGGATCAGTGCTAACAATGATCTGTCACAAAGTCTTGCACTACAAAATGGAGGAAGGCAGTACTGTTTTTAAGATCCTGATTATGTTTAAATAAATCCTGCTGTGCCATGCAGGATTTTAGATGGAGGTCCCAGTGTGTAATTTGCTGGCAGAATATGGGGGGGTAGTGTAACTCTAACACTCCTACCTCCACATGCAAAACCAGATGGGTCCTTGTCTTGGTTTGAGACAATTTCAAGGAGAACACTCTGGAAGGAGTTGTTCCCTTTACAGGTTCAACTAATCCGTCTCTGCCAGTAAGGAATGAACAGGAGTAGATACAAGTGAAAAAATAAATTTCCTAACAAGTGCAACAGCAACAGGCAAAAATAACAGTAACTAACTGCTAGATACAAAATTGCAATAACATTAGGGGTCACCCCAGGACAGTCCTGCTGTCTCTACAGACAGCAGTGTAATCTGCAACCTGCAAGTGTTTCCAGTGCTCAGCCCTAAAAAAGCCTCAGCAGGACTGCCCCAAACCAGACACAATTCTTCAAGAAATTTACTGGAGATCATCTAGAAGACAACAGAGTAAGGCTTGGAAAAAACTGTGTGTTTTGTCATAATGGGCTTTTCTAGGGGACTTTAGGAGAGACTTCAGGAATAGGAAGGGAATACCTGATCTGCAAAACTGGAGACTTGAGCTCCAGTAAGAAAAATGCTTGTTTGAAAAGATCAGCAGTAGTAAGGACAAGGAAGCACTGGATCACATTCCAGGTCTGCCCAGCCTTTTTTTTCAGAGACAGTGATGGTCTCTGTAGTAATTGGTAATTGCAGTGAGGTGTTAGGTGAGGCTGAGTTCTCAGCATCCTTTCAGGCCTGTTTCCTTGTTCCAGAGATACCCCCTTTGACAGAGTCATGGGCTGCATTGTCTTTACATAAAGACTACTAGTAGTACTTTCGGATGTGCTAGCATCAGTGTTGCCTTTAGGTGACATTCTTACCTGATGTAATTTGTTACATTGCTTCTTGTTTTCTGGAATTCAGATCAAGGATTTCCTGAGCTATATCTGTCCTGTGAACGTGTATCCGAATGTACTGCCAATAGGTGCCACAGAGGATAAAGTGATGGAAATGTAAGTGACAAGTGGCTGCTGGATAGAGGTGATCCAAACTCTGTTCCTATAAGGACAATTCCCCTCCTGAATCCCATCCTCTTAGGAAGGCCACTGCCTTTCACTTTACTTGTCTGTCAGACTTTTTTTCTATATTCAGTCCCACAGACTTGGGTTTTCTGAAGCACACGTGTGTTGAGCTGAGTCTCAGAGTTTGTGTTCTACTTCTGTCTGTGTGTAGGGGCTTTTCTGCTGGTAAGCTCTGTTTGGGAGGAAGCTGAATACAGATTCATCTCGCTGTGTTCTGTGACCCATTTCTATCTGTCATTGCTACTTCTCGGAAGTTTCCTTTAAAGATGGTTTCTCTGGGGACTTGAACTCCTCCCCTGCACAGCATCAGAGGCCAGTTCTCCTGTGCTGCTGTAGATGCTGGCAGCTTAAAAAGTGCCCTCAGGGAGCAGGAGAGCTGTGGTGTCTCTTAGTCTGGACAGAACAAAGATTCCTGTTCTTTTTCCTTTTCTTCTTAATAAGGAAGGAGACTTCCACTTAGTAATCCCTGAATAAAACTGTAGTCAGATTTTGAACCCTATCAGCTTGTCTTCTGTAAGGAAGGAACAACAAGATAGTTTCCAAAAAATGTACATGTCTTAGGGTAAATATATCAAAAGGACAGATTTCTACCTTTCAGCTGCTGAAGCTCACCAATGAATCAAGGACTTTGTCCTAGGTATTGCTGCATTTGCTTTAACATTTTTGCTACACTGCCTCTGAAAACACTGCAGCAGTGTACTTAAAACAAGTTAAAGGATTTACTTTTGCTCCTGAAGGGATCTGCTGAGTTCTAAATGTTAACTGCTTTTCTCATTCCCTTCAGATTACAGCCATTATGCAGGTCATACAAGAGAATCATGGAACCCAGGTACAAGCCCTTAGGAACCCTGAAGAGAGCCCACAAGAGAGAATTATCTGATACAGGTAAGGGTTTTGCTGCTGCCACTGCACCTTAAATACAAGTCTGAGACTAAGCAGAGGTGCCAAAAGCTTTGGTGTTCACCAGTCAGTCTGTCTGTGTGTTACCAAAAGCAACAGAAATAGAAATTATGTGAACTTAGGTATTAGGAGGGTGAGAGAGCACTAATTGTGTAAAAACACACTTGTTTGCAGTCTTAAAATGTACTTAATGCTCAACAGCCCTCTAAGATTTTGGATGGAGTTCCTTTCCTCAGTCCTAGACCAGCCCTAGGAAAGCTTGTTCTGCCTCTGTGAGGCATTGTGCTAACCAAGGCAAGGCAAACACTGTCAATATCATCCTGCAAAATCTCAGCTGGGTTAAAGAACATTCTCCTCAATTTATACTAAATTAATTTTTATTAAGACTTCGCTCTCAGCAAGATTTTAGCAGAGATGTGAACTTTGATTAGTGATTTTCTGTTTGTTTCTTGCCAGATGAAGATGATCTCTTTGATTCAGAATTAATTTCTACAAGGCCTAAGATTCCAAAACTGCAGAGAGGAGAGAGCAGGCCCTCCAGCACAGGACTGTCTGAAAATTCTGAAGAAAACATTAATGAGAGCACAGAAAGTTACAAAGGGACCACAACTTATACCTCCCTCAAGGTAGACTTTGTGGACTGTGAGGAATCAAATGATGATGATGAAGATGACGATGAAGAATCTGAAAAAAATACAGTGCAATTTCTTTCCCATGAGCCAGATGCCACTTCCACAGCCAATTTCAATGGAGTAACTAGTGACCAGCAGGAGTCTAATGCCAATGTCCCTTGCTGGGATGAATTTTTTACAGTTAATAAACTGGAGGAAAGTTCTGAAAATGAGGACAACATCCTATCTTCAGCAGATGCTGGCGGGTCCCAGTCACTCTTCAGTGATTCAGATGGAGTAAGTGACTCAACACACATCTCCTCCCAAAATTCTTCCCAGTCAACACACATATCAGAGCAGGGGAGCCAGGGCTGGGATAGCCAAATGGACACAGTGCTCATCACCTCCCAGGAGAGAAGTGCCCTGGACCTCAGCAAGGGTGGGAGCAGAACAGTGGTTCCTGTGCTGCAGGAGAGTCCCAGGGACACTCAGCTGGACAGCAGCAGGGAGAGGCCACCAGGTCAGAACAGACCTTGTGCCCACGATGGTGTCTGTGGCTTGAAAGGCAAAGGCTGTGAGAAAGCTGCAGAAGATGGCACTGCCCACGTTCAGGATGTGCTGGTGGAAATAAGTGACAGCTCCAGGACTCCTGATCTGGAGCTGAGGAGGGACTCCCAGAGCTCCTCTGACTTTGAAATTCCCTTGACCCCTGATGCTGAAGCACCTCAGCCAGATAAACTGCACCTTTTATACAAGAAGCTCGCAGCAGGTGAAAACATAATCAGTGAGAAAAAAGTCTCCTGAGAACAGGTGTAACTAATTACCTTGTGGAAATACCCAGCATGTCTATTAATACATGAATTCTTTTTCTCTTTTCTGGGCATTACTGTCTGCAGCTATGCTGAGTCATGCTTTATTCAGAACTATCTATCTGTCAGAACTAGGAATTTGCAGCCTGTGTACCTTTATTTTTCCTTCCATGAAATACTGAAAAGGAAGTATTCAGAAAGTATTCCCAGGAAGGAATACAGTAAAAGCCTTCTACCTCCCAAGGTTCAATTCTCCAGGACTGTAAGTATACAAAAAAAAGGACCAGACAAAACTAAGGGTAGGACACTAAATGAAATTTAGTGTTTATCATGAGCTCTAAGAGTTTGACTTCGTAATGTGATCTCAGGTTTTAATAAAATAGCACACTATTAGCTGTGGGGAGGAACACCTAAGAATGACCATGCAAACAAAGCAGCTGTAATTTGGCTTTAATCACTATTACCATTGTTTATCATTACTATAACAATTTAATCTTTATTAAAATTCTTTAATAATTATTTTTAAAAATAACTGCAGAAGAGATGAATTACTGAGGTTGTGAGGGGGTTTTAATTTGTCATAAATCAAATTGTTAATTTCCAAAAGTCTCTCTTTACACTGAGCTGTAACTCCTGAGTGAGGTACTATAGACTGCTGTCTATGCTTCACCTCTAACTCATTGCAAACAACTTGTCATCACTTCCTCTGTGTTCTGGTTTGTTCTGAATTGTTCTTCAGAAAAACTTAAAATCCTGTGGTTCCCAAGTTACCAGCCCTGTCCTGCTCTGGCAGGTAACTCAGCCACAGAAGGTAACCTGGTATACAGACAGGCTCTTGTACTACAAAACTTCACCTCCTCTGCAACATTGTCTAGACTTCACTGTTTTAAATCAAGACAATATATTCTCCATGCATGTGTGCCATCATAACTCTCTGCCAAAATTCTTAGCTTCTAACATGGAAATGTAATTCAGGTTTTTCCTAAACTGGAGTGCCTATGAAATATCCAAACCACAGAAGTAATCTCAAAATCCCTGAGATTTTCCATCCATGGTCTTAAATCCCAAAGAATTAAACATACTTCAGCACAACATCTCTGCCCTCTGAGTGTGCCTTCAGTTGTTGTGCTATGTTTAGTGACATGTGAATGTTAAACCAACCAGCATTCTGCCACAGGGAACAGAGGCAGGAGGGACAAAGTATGTATGTATGATTTTAAACATATTAAAGATCCATGTATTTCTCCACAGTTACCTTTCCTGCTGTTTGTGGGATTTGCTAACCTAATTTCCAGATGTAATCTACCAACTTTCAGTTTTTTTAGCAAGCCTGAGTGGAACTGCTGTTGGAACTACCTCTGTGAATAAAGTCAGACAAAACAGAACCTCTTCTGTTGGCTCATTTCATATCTGAAAACTGTGCCTATAAGTTTAGGACTGCCTTTAACAGGATGCTCAAATATGTAGGAATCCAGTCTGTTCAAGTGTCAATTTATACCAGTTCTCACCAGCTCTAAAATGAAAACACATAATTTCCTCATGGTCCCTCTGTTGAAGTCCTTAGAGTCCTAGAAAATTTGGGTACAGGCCAGGAATTAAGGCATTGCAGTCTTAAAGCAAATTCTACTGCTACAACTAATTTTGATAGGCTAATTTTTTTAAAAAAATGACAACAAGAAGCAAAAAACTAAATTTAATTTATTTTATCAAAAACTATAGGAAGATAGCAATACTAGAGATGACACAGTATGAAAAGAAAATGTTCCTGAGCTTACAAACTGCGTATTCTAATACGGTTCCTAAAACATACATTAAAAATAACCAAAATATTAACTTAACTTGGAGATTAAATAAATAGTCAATAGCTTCTCTTACAGATGATCTTGCAGCTTTAGTTTTGCTATCAAAGAATAAAAATAAAACCAACAAAAAAAGAACAGCTGGAGGACAGGTCATAGGTCACCAACCCCTAAGAAGTGCATACACACACTGAACTGGTGACCATGACAATGCCAACAGACCACAAAGGAAAACAAAGGCAGAAGCTGGGCTGGTTTAGCCTCCCTAAGATATTGAAAACAGCTTTTTCTCCATTTCCAGTTTGGCAATTTTCTGCCAAACTCATAAAAACAGTAAAAGGAGTTTTAAAAGTGACAGTGTCCCATTAAGCTAAGTCACTGACTGCAATCCAAATACATTATGAATATGTAAATATAAAATACTGTTCAAGGCTCTTATGTTGGAAACTGGATCTATGGGTTTCCTTCAAATAAATACAAAATACTGCTACCTCCCAGAACATAAATTAACAGTTCTTTATTTATGGCAGAAGATAACACACATATCCTTAACAAACAGCAGCGTTATTCCAGTGCTGGTGATAACATTCTCTGCCTCTGGAAAAGGCAGACACTGCACTCCAGTACAACTGCCACAACTGTTACCTTTTAAAATGCATCTGCTTGCAATATTTCAGTCAAACTGGCCATGGGGAGAGAAAGAGCCCGGGGCCTGCCCTGTGCCCCCGGCACAGACGAGGTTGCAGTAAGGAATCCATCTCTTGGTGCAGCCGCTCCATCCTGCAGGGACAGCGCGGGCTGCAGACTGCAGCGGATTAAGGAGCTGGAGACTGCAGATTCCATCCGCATGGAATGCACTGCTCATTTGAGCTACATGCAAGAGAAAGCACTAATGACTCCAAACGATGCAAGATCATCTAGAGTTTGCTGACATTGAAGCGCCACATTCCACTTAAAATTTTAAATTAAAAAAAAAAAATCATTAGAGATAGGGCATGATAAAAATGGACAAGATTCAGCATTTATCGACTGTGTGGATACAGGTGAGCCTGATCACATCAAATACTTTTAAATCTAAGCAAACTTTTTCCTATTCATTAAAGAATATAAAGTCTCTATTTCAATGTGTATCTCTGTATTGTAGATTACAAAACTCACATAGCATTTCCAGTGGCCCATGCTCTTCACCAAAAGTTTAAAACTGATTTTGGCTAGTATCATATAAAATATCATTTGCTACCAAAGAGCCAGATCTTCAGTACAAATGCAACTGTGCTTCTTAAGGAACAACCTTGAAATGCTCTTTTTGAAGTGCTAGTAACTAACATGGAATTTAAGGCATTTTCTAACAAATTAAGTAAACAGTTATATGCTGGGTACTTGACTTCATTCACCTGAGCCAACAGCTGTGAACCTTATAAAGGTAACTAGCTGACCTATGATACATAGCCAGCATCCAGCTATGGAGCATCCATTTATGGAGCAACATTATTCTGCCTGACCCTGTCAACATTTACATGACTGGTAAGCAATATGCAAGTTTTAGCAGCTTTGAATCCATGAGAGAAAAGCATGTGGATCATCCCTAGAGCATGGACCTTGGCTGTAACTCCACTCATCACCCACCTCAACCGCTCTTCAGTGGTTCTGAAGCCAAGCAAAACTTAGCATATGTTATGAATAGATTAAGACAACTTTAAGATGATCAGGAAAAAAAAAAAAAAAGATGACTCAAGCAGCTGAAGAACAGCACATTTCTCAGCCTTTACATTCAAGAACATCTTACAAATGTCTACAGCAAACGGGTACACTCACCCCTAGTCTAACTTCACTGAAGTTAACATTTTTGCAACCAGAAAATACAGGCCTAGTATCTTAGAAGTCTGTCACTAGGTAAAAAAGACACAGTATGTAAAAATCTAACCAAAACCAGTTGTGAATATACATCAATCCCAGGGCTCTTTTGCACCTAACAGATAACAGAGCATATCTCCACAATACAATGGCTTTGTTAGACAATGGCCTGCTCTCCTTAAGCTTTTGCTATCTATTTCCAAACTGCAGCCAGCAACTTGTTTCTGCCACGACTGCCAAATTTCTGCAATGAAAACAAACAGTCAGTGTTACTTCTGATAATTCCATATTTACAAATGCTCTGTGGAACTGCAGTCCTACTATAAGAACCTAACTAAAAATCAGAGCATAACAACTGAAAACATCCTACATAACATCAGCTATAAGAAGTTCAAGTTTTACACTTGGGATCTGTTAATACCAGTTACAGAATCGATTAGGCTGGAAAAGGCTTTTGAGATCAAGTCCAACCTATGACCAAACACCACCGTGTCAACCAGACCATGGCACTGAGTGCCACGTCCAAGCTTTTTAAAACACCTTCAGGATGCTCCTCTCTGAGCAGCCCATTCCAATGTCCAATCACCCCTTTTACGAAGAAATTTTTCCTAATGTCCAACCTAACCACCCCCAAACCCTGGCACAGCCTGAGACTATGTCTCCTTGTCCTACCGCTGGTTCCCTGGGAGACTGACCCTCACCTGGCTACACCCTCCTGTCAGGGAGTTGTAGAAAGAGATAAGGTCAGCCCTGAACCTCCTTTTCTCCAGGTAAATGATGGAGTGGCTTGGTGAGCTCATCTGCCAGTTCCCTTATCACCCTAGGATGGATCCCATCTGGTCCCATGGATTTATGAGCACCTGACTCAGCAAGTCTGTAGCTGCTTCCTCCTGGATTACACAGGGACTATTCTACTCCCCAGTCCCATCTACCAGCTCAGGAGGCCAGTTGTTCTAAGGACAGAACAACTGTCTTAATGTTGAAAACTGAGGCAAAGAACGTGTTAAGTATCTCAGCCTTTTCCTCATCTTTGGTAACCATATATCCCCCACCATGTCCAATAAAGAATGGAGGTTTTCCTTGGCCCTCCTTTTGCTATTAATGTATTTATAAAAACACTTTTTACTATCTTTTAAAGAAGTGGCCTGGTTTAATTGAGCTTTGGCCTCTCTAATTTTCTTTCTGCAATTACTTCCCTTGCATGGAGTTCCATGGACATTTTATAATTTGCACTCCAGTGAACCTTTATTTACACACTGGCTCTCCTTAAGCCCTCACCCTGGTGCCATAAATGTTATTGCTAAGATCTTCAAGCTTTTCTTTATATGACTAAAAAGCAACTAAGTCAACTAAGACTTAGAATTCAAATCAAATGCCTCCTGACTTCTCAAGGTAGAGAAAACATGTAGCATCACTTCATCCCACTGGAATCAGCTCCTGAAGGCCTATGGCTGAAAGCTCACACTCTGTGTGTTCATTGTCTGTGACAATAAACATGAGCCAGCAGTGCCCTGGCAGGCAGGAGGGACAATCCTGTCCTGGGGTGCATCAGGCCCAGCATCATCAGGTGGGCAAGGGAGGGGATTGTCCCACTCTGCTCTGGGGCAGCCTCACCTCAAGAGCTGGGGGCAGCTTTGGGCACCACCATGTAAAAAAAGACATTGAACCATTAGAGGGCATCCAAAGGAGGCCATGAGGATGGTGAAGGGTCTGAGGGGAAACCTCATGAGGAACAGCTGAGGTCACTTGGTCTGTTCATCCTGCAGAAGATGAGACTGAGGGGAGACCTCATTGAGCTCTTCAACATCCTCACAAGGGGAAGCAGAGAGGCAGGTACCAATCTGTCCCCTCTGGTGACCAGTGACAGGACTCAAGGAAACAGCCTGAAGCTGAGTCATGGGAGGTTTAGATTGGATGTTAGGAAAAGGTTCTTCACCCAGAGGGTGGCTGGGCACTGGACCAGGCTGTGCAGGGCAGTGGTCACAGCACCAAGCCTGACAGAGTTTAGGAAGTGTTTGGACAGTGTTCTCAGGCACAGGGTGTGACCCTTGGGGATGTCCTGTGCAGGACTAAGAGCTGGATACAATTACCCTTGAGGGTTCCTTCCAATCCATCTTATTCTATGATTCTAGGAATATTCAAATCAAGGTACATTTCAGAGTTTTCTTTGCATACATTTTACAGCTTCCTAAACAACTGCTCTAGAAAAATGGATTTTTAATCCCCAATCAGTTTTGTATTGGCTTGAAATACTACAATTTCTTTCTTTGGCCAATGCCATTTCAATTACAAACACAATACCTTGTTTTCACCATCCTTATTTACATTAGATGTAAGAATACTTGAATATATGTGTGAAAGAAGAGTCTTCTTAAAACACATTAAAAAAAGAACAAAATATTTGTGACTTTGGATACCCGAACTCAGTTGAGATAACCTCTGCAACACACAGCTCCACATTTACAGACAGTTCTGATCCTCTTTTTGGATGGGCTAAGACCTTCAGCAGAGTCTGAAGTCAGATCTATTGAACCTGCAACACAGACAAACAAAAGTAAGGAAGTTCTAAAACAGACCAAGATCATGCTCAGTATTCAAACAGCTTCTAAAGCCCTTCTAACAGCCCAGTTCAAAGAGCTGTGTGTGAAGCTGTACTCAGATTCTACTGATATCCTTGTTACAGCTACTTGTACAACACCTGGCATATGCATCGGAATCCAAAACTCAGACTTGAGTTTTGTACTCCCCAGGTATTCACATGGATCAGCTGAGAGTGCAGCTGGCCTTCAAGGGCCTTCAATGTCAGTGTCACAAACAGAGAGAAAGAAGAGTTTTAAAATTCAAGAGCAATTTGGCAGTGTCGTGGTTTAAGCTCAGCTGGCAATGAAACACCAGGCAGACACTCGCTCACTTCCACCCCAGTGATGCAGGGCAGAGAACCAAAAGTAAAACTTGTAGGTTGAGATAAGAACAGTTCAATAATTGAAACAGTAAAACATTGTAATAATGATGATATTCTGATTATGTCGATTATTACTATTATTAGTAGTAGTAGTAAAAGAAAAAAAACAGACACAAGTGATGCACATACAATTGCTTACCTATGGCTCATTGATGCCCAGAGACCATCCCTGAACTCTGATCATCCCCTTCTGGATATCTCCCCAGTTTCTACACTGGGCATGACATTCTCTTTGACCAGTTCATCTGTCTAGGCTCCCTCACAGCCCTTTTTTTTTTTTTTTTCTTTTTTTTGAGTACTTCCTTACTGGTAAAGCATGAGACACAAGAAAGTCCTCAACTTAAGAAAAACAGCACATAGCAACAACCAAAACATCAGTGAGTTATCAACATTATTCTCATACTCAATCTAAAACACAGCACTGGACCAGCTACTGAGAAGAAATAAACTCTATGCCAGATGAAACACCTGTTCCATAGTACCTACAGCCACAATTGAGGCCTACAGATATCAGAACTCAAAGACAAATCTATGATGCCTCACACTGCTGAGCTGTTACAAGTGTCTTACTATCTATCTTAGTAACTATCACTAGCAGACTACCTAGGAAGCAGTTTACCTGCAGTGCCAATTTTGAATAAAGGAAAGCTTTATTTAAGAGCAGCCTGACCACTCCTTTGAGCATTCCTGGGACAAAGCTTCAAACTCATTTGCTTCACCAGACAATCCCACCACAATCCCTGACATGGTAGGAGCACCAAGGGAGGCAATGCACCAGAGATGCAGGCAAAAGCTTCTGGGTGTGCTCTTCTCTGCACTACATGCCATGAGCAATGACTGTTCTGAAAGCCAGAGCTATGTTAAAAAGCTGTGCCTGGGCTGAAACGCTACCATCATTCAGGCTGCAGTAAAACCCACCTGCACCCCAAAACTCCCACAAGAACCATGTTAAAATGTGCAGACCTTTCATCTGATAGTCAAAGGTTAGCTCTTCTCCAGCCTTGATGGTTCGGGTAGAGAACAGCGCTATTCGAGGAAGACGCAAGTCGAGGTTATCAATAAACACGTTGAAGACTTGAAGATTTGGATCACACTGTAAGCAAAAATTAACGTAGTTTCTGTTTAGAAAAATTAACATTTAATTTCATTGAAGTGTTTATGTAAACCAAGGTCACAGCAAAGAAAGAATAGGTTCTTATCTCAGTGACAGAAATCTGCTATTAAGTTGCTTTCTGAAATCAACAAATTGAAATAATGTTCCTGGAGAACCTTTCTAGCACAGATTCAAGTCCTTCCAGGAAGGCAACCTTTGCACAGTGTGCAGACAGCAGTAACATGCAACAACCTATAAAAACAATGGCACCTTCAAAGGTGACAACAAAAATAATGACAAAATAGAGCTACATTCAGAGGCTAATATGTACCAATGAAATCCATAAAAAGAATTAAAGCTGAAAGAAAACTAAAAACAACCTTTTTAATGTTTCAAACCCACAAACTCACTACTTCGCACTGATGTTTAAACTTTGCATCCAGGCCAGAGATAACCTCTTCATACTATGCATGACTTTCTACTGCAAACAGCAAACCTGCTTGGCTTCTGAATTCCCTGCCATAGTCTGGGTGCTAGGAGGAGGGTGAAGGTCACTAAGCTGGAACTACAAACCACTTCCTCATTTTCTCTGGATTAAGTGTCAGAAGTCAGTAATCCCTGAGACTGTTAAACCCTTCATGCTTTTTTATTCTTTAACAGTGAAATATATCACACATTAAAGAATCAGAAGTGAAGTTACAGACATTTAACTTTACACTGAAGACTGAGTATACTTCACTCCCATTTGCAAAAGTGAAGAGCAACTGTCTGTATCTAAAACTCTTCTTCATCTTTCTCCATGGCAAGCCTGTATGAAATACAATTATCATCATCTCACAAACCTGAAGATATGGATTTTCTGTATTTGTAGAACACTGACTGCATACTTCACAAACATTGGACCAGTAAGAAATAATAATTTTTAGTTCAGGAATCCTTACAAATGCAGCTCAGCCTTTTTGCTTTAGGTACTTCAATTGAACAAAACACTACAAAAACTGCTCGTTAAAATTTATTTTTGAGTTCTCTGGCAAGTTTAGATTAGGAGGAAAAAATATATTTCTCCCCTGTAGATACCTAAGAAAGCACAGGAATTTTTCTTTTTTCTCTACCAAGTTTGAAGGATGAAATACAGAGTAACATTCCATCCTGCCTGGCTACAAAATAACACATCAATTTCTGTCATCTCTGCCTCCCAGCTACTTTTATTAAGGACCTGTGACATGTTAAGTATTTTAGGTACTCAGAAAAAACACACCCAAAACAACCCTATTTTGGTTCTCTAGAACCAGCTGATGCAGTGAAAACTCCAGTCCTATAGGATGTCCACTTCAGGCAGCATCTCTCCCCCAGATTTTTGCAGGCAGTCTCAATCCAAGTAAGGCCAAGTATCCTGCTCTATTTATTACATCATCTGATTAACTGGACTGTGCTGGCATGAAGAAAACTACTCCAGAAAAGCTGTGAATACAGTAAGGAAATGTTTACAGTAGAAGGCGTTTTTAGCATAATTAGGGCAATTTTCCAAATTAGTGTACAAAACAAGGTCTTACACTGTGGTTCACAAAGTGGGACACATTTCCATATCGAGCTGCATCCACTGTAAATTCATCTGAGTCGTAGTCCAAATCAAACAAGTATGTATTTCCCTGGTTGTCATAGAACTGGCCTCGCCTCTCTGCTTCCTCACTTGTAATCACCTTAAAAAAAAAAAAAAAAAAAAGGAAAAATGAAACCTGCATCATACTATTAACTATTACTAAAACAAAACAAAAATCACAACCAAGTTAGAAAAAACACTTAGGAAAAAATACCACAATAAGTTTTTGATGTTGAAATAGCATTCCATCTAATGAATGAAGAATACATAAGAGTATATACAGCTGAACTAATTATTGACTGAGGCTTCTCTGGATGCAATTTGTCTACAGCCGATGCACAGTACTACCTTGTCTCTGAAAAAAAAAACCATAGCAGCACCCTCTATTAATAGTTTTGATGATGACAATACAATCGACTGTTATTACCTGAAGTTTCTATATACATATTTTTTCCATTAGACCCAGAAAGCCTCGTTTACTTCTCATAAAACCAAGATACAACCTTTTCCCTTTGCACAGATGATCAACAGGTATCACTCTTTAAAACTCAGCCACATTTACAGCCTGATATTCATTTCCTCTCTTCCCAGAAGCATCTCTTCCTGCTATTTTTGACTGCAATGAAAGATCCTATTCATGGCAGCTCAGACAGACATCAGAAAGCTCAATCTATTCAATTAGGTGAATGTGTCACTGTCGACAGATGAAACAGCTTAAACAACTTCATCTGCAGCCTGTCACATTAAACACATTCTGTTGGGCAGATTCAGCAAAGAAATAATAATTTGGCAGCAAGAGAGATACAAAATGTGATGGAATTGGACAACAAATCCCTCTGAAATCTGACAGACGAGATTTGAGAACTTAGCAGTAGATATTAAGTAGATTCAGGTGAAACAGTAAATACACTCTTTCCTTTAAGCAACAAAATTACATAATCACCTTTCTGCATTAATAGAAATATTTGGAAGGTCTGACCTTTTGTGTATTTAAAGGAAATGGATGAACATGAGAAGTCAGAAGCTTTGGGGCAGGAAGCATGGAGGAAATCTACTTAAGACCTTAAACATTGTACAAAGGAACAGAAGGAAATACTTTGAGTCAACATAACAGCAAGGCAGGTTTGTGGTAGAAATGCAACACACTGTAACAGAGAGGCTGCCAGAAACTGCTGGTGTGAAAAGCCCTGGAACAGAGCAGAGGCTGAACCACATAAACACAGGGCAATACAAAATCTCAAGAGTAACTCAAGGTCTGTATTTTATAACATAAAAGTTCTCTTTGAAGTAGTATGAGAGTGAATAAATAGATAACATCCATACTGTGAGTTTTATTCTTGCTGTTAATCAAAAGTAAAAAAATATGCTTGGAAATACCACCTTAGAAGTTCAGACAAAGCAGAAAAGGGACTGAAAGACTGTGCAGGGAGTTTCATAAGGACTGTGCTTTAGGAATGGCAAAAACTACAAAAAAGCTGATCAGGAAAGAATGAAGAATATGATTGCCATGAAAGAAATTAACAACTTGCCTTTAGAAATACTATTAGGGCATGTATCTAAAATAATTCTTTAGAGCCATGTGGGATAAATGTTCTCTTTATTTTTGACCTTTTACAACTGTTCTGGAATGAAGGAACGTTCTAGACAACATAATTTTGTTGTTGACTTGAATGTCCCTTTATCTACGCAAAAGCAGACTGATATATTATGTAGTGGAATCACAGAATATCCTGAGTGGGAAGAGTCCCAGAAGGATCACCAAGTCCTGGCCTGCCCAGCACATCCCCAGGAATCACACCATGTGCCTGAGAGTATTGTCCAAAGACTCCATGAACTCTCAGTGCTGTGATCACCTCCCTGGAGAGCCTGTTCCAGTGTCTGACCACCCTCTGGGTGAAGAAGTCAAGAAGTGTTAAAACTGAGAGAAAGCTCATTCAGATTTTATCTAACATTTCCTTGATTGTATCTAATTCACCTACATGAGATAAATACATACCTACCTCTCCAACATACTCCATCACAAAACTGTTGGTTTTAATTTTCTGGAGGGTTTTTACTCCCCAGCCACGGCCGTTGTTGGTTCTGAAGATGCAGAGGGAATACGGGGTCCCCTTCTGTACAATCCTATTCGGGCAGTCAGGCCCACACCTACAATAGGAATTGCACTCATAGATGGGCAAGCCAGGCTGGATTTTCAATTTCTTACGTTTATTGTAAGCCAAAATAAACCCAGCCTCCTTTGGACAGCACTTCTCAGCAGGGCAGTCAGCACATTCGCAGCCAGTTGTTATTCCATTGAGCACATTTATTCCTGGAGCAGGTTTATACTCGTTGATGTAGTAGAAGTCTAAAGGAGGGCCTTCAAGATCCACAGTGTTTTCTACCAGAATCATTGCTTTGTGATTCTTTTTCCTGTTGAGTTCTTCTTTCCATCTCTTCAAAGCTATTCTTTGTTTAGCCTTCTTTACAATATAATCTGCAATTGCAGGTTTCAGAGTTTTAACATGGTTCTTCACTTTCATTGCTTTGCCTTCTCTCCCCCGAGACAAGTATTCATTCCTGTCTCTAAGAAAGTTCTGAATAAGCACGGGGCAGTTTAGATGTTTCCGAGGTTCCCAAGTATTTGAAGATTCTGGCCATCCTTTCCATTTCACAAGATAGTATGCTTTGCCCTTGAAATACAGAAACAGATACAGATTTAGCCAGAGTTCATGTTGCTCAAATCCAGCATCACAGAGCACACAGACAAACACAAGAGCTCTGGTGTTAAGGATCAGCACACAGGGCAGAAGGCCTTGATGTCCCCATAAAAATTACAACTGGGGAGGAAGAGGAAAATAAGGTTTTTTGTTTGCAAGTTAACTTATAACGCAACTTTGCATACTTTACAAATCATCTCTAAGGGCAAAGAAATCAAAAGTTGGGATGAACTGTGATTGCTAACAGCATACCTGGAGGAGGAGGAGGCTAGTTTGTCAGGGCAGGTGGTAAGTTATGCTAACTTGCTGTATGACTCGTATGCACAAGCAGAATGCAGTCGTATCACATACAGAACAAAAAAAATAAATCCAAAATTTAGCAAAAAAAAAAGTCTAAACCCCACTATTGGTAATATCAACCATCCTCCCAGAACAGTAATTAATTCGATACATGTAATATTGTATTTACAGTGAAGCAGCATACATTTTGCACTTATTTAAAAAGGACAAATAACTATAACAAGGGCAAATCCTGAGACTGAATTTCACAGGAATCCATTTGCAGCACATGGCCCTAATTCTTCATCAGACTGAAAGAACAGAGAGAGAAATACACATGGTTGTCTGCAAATAAAGGAGAGAAATCATAATTCACACTGAGCTACCAGCCTAAAGCATCAGCATCAGATACGTAAAGGTGAAACATTTCATATTCTAATGTGTCTGTAAAGATCTTCCTTCCGCATACTGAAAGTAGCAGTTTACACCACTTTCTGTTTACAGTTCAAAGTTCAAAAGATATTTGATTTGATGCCAGCAAAAGCTTTGTCCTCATTGCCTGCTGCTTTATATTATGAGCAAAACTACCTTTGGCTTGCTTCCAAATTTCAGCTGAAAGAGTGATCAAATTGGTCTGTGTTTCTCTTACCTCTTCTACCTTGTAGTCACACAAATACTCCACCTCATAACTCTTTAGACTCCTGTTGGTGATTCCAATGGATTTACATGTGAGATTTTCCTTCCTACATAATTCTTGGAGGGTCTCAAGTGAAGCTAGACATGGCACATACCAGGCTACAATAAGAAAATTGGTAAAGAATCCTATTTAATGTCTCAGCTAAATTGAAATCATTATGCCTCATCCCAGAGTCCCCACATTACCATTTGTGACAGCAATCCACGAGTCTCTTGTACAACTGCAGCATCTCCAATTCAACCCTCCTCTAATGGGTCAAGTGAAAGACGTTAATGATTCCCTCCCTGCACCTTTATTCTGTACAGTACACTCATAAAAAAATATTTTGGAGGGCAGAGACTTCCACAGGTGAAAGATACGCTAAGCAACGGGCAATTTTTCTACAATTACAGCATCGCATAACTGAACTACGGCAAGCAGGAAACCTCCATTCTTTAACAAGACCGCCAAATTTCAGTAGTCAAGCGCAACTGAGCACTTGCGATGCAACCATGGTGACTGGACAAGGAGATAGAGACCCACAGCCCTTATCCAGAAGGATCGCGAGTGCCTGTCAGCCAGGCGGATTTAGAGGGACGAGACACTCCGCAGGGCGCCAGCGCCCGGGAAACACCGGGATCAAGGGGCTGGATGAAGTCCAGAGCGGCAGCCGGCGGCTCCAGGGCCGTGCCCGCCTCCCCCCGGGGCTCCGCGGGGCTCTCCCGCCCCGGCCCCCGGCCCAGTCCACAAAGCTCGGGAGGGGGCGGCGGTGCCTTTCCCGCGGCCGCACCGGGATCCAGCGCCTCTCCCCGCGTCCCACCCCCGTTCCAGGTTTACCCCAGGCACCTCCCGCCCTCCTCCCACAGCTCCCCTGGCGCAGCGGGCAGGACCCCCAGCCCGTCCCTCCCCGCCCTGCCGGGGGTCTGTGAGCAGGGGCGGTGGGCACGGTCCTGACAGAGCCAGGCGATAGGGACCAGTAGCGGCTCCCACCGCCGAGAGCGAGAGAGAGCCTCCCTGCTCGTCCTCCTCCCCGTCCGTCCCGGTCCCCCAGCGCCCAGAGCAGAGCGGGCAGAGCCCGGGGTGCAGCAGAGCCCCTGGCGGCCCCGTCCCCAGCCCGCTCCCTCACCTCCTCGCCAGCCCTCCATCTTGGGGGGGGGAGGCTGCACTCCGCCGCGCCGGCTCCGCCCCCCGCCGGAAGGGGGCGGAGCGCAGGGGGCGGCCTGGCGCGCGCGCGGCTCCGCCCACTGGGCCTTTTCCCGCCTCTGCCCTGAGGGGCCCCGGCCGGATGGGCCCGGGGAAGCGGGAACGGGGCGGGAGGGGAGCGGGACGGGTTTAAAACCATTTCGCTTTTGTTCTTACAGAGTTCTGCACTGCATGGGGCAAGTGCGGGAAGCGCGAGGCAGGTGCGTTCCCGGCTCCCCTCAGCTGCAGAATTGAAAAGAACCTCGGATAAATGGTCCCCACACTTATTGGGGAAAAAAAAAAAGAAAAGAAAAAAAGGGAAAAAAAGGAAAAAAAAGAAAAAAAAAAAAAAAAAGAAAAGAAAAAAAGGGAAAAAAAAGTTACACCATCACCACACCTCACTCCTCAGATGAGTTGTTTACCATTAATGTAGTTTTGACAGAATCACAGAATCCATTAGTTTATAAAAGGCCTCAGAGATCAAGTCCATCCTATGAGCAAACACCACCCTGTCAACCAGACCATGGCACTCAGTGCCACATCCAGGCTTTCCTTAAACACCTCCAGGGACGGTGACTTCACCGCCCCCCTGTGACAGCCCATGCCAATGCCAATTACTTTTAATGTGAAGAAATTCCTCCCACTGTCCAACCCAAATTTTCCCTATCACAGCTTGAGTCAGCAACCTCTCATGCTGCTGGGCTCTTTCTCTCAGGCAACCACTGACAGGAAGGCTCCTTTCAGGCAGTTGAAGTTTTGCAGTTCACTTCAAACCCCAGGTACTGCAATTATAACCCTCTTCAAACCCAGACAGGTATCCCTTGCTCTATGTTCTCTAATTTTGAGGCTCTCCTGTGACACTTTCAGTATTCTACAAGGTAACACGTTATTGTAAGAACTGAACTGTTGCCCCTTAACTGCACTTTAGGCTGAGACCCTCATATTCCATAACCACGCTTGCCTACTCCATCTTGTTATTGAAAACACCTGCCAGCTTATACTCAGACAAATGTATGACAATACAGATTTAAAACAGTGCCACACAGAATGGAGATTGCCAGGATTTGCATAAAAAAGTATTTTTTAATAACATATAAATAAGCACACTTAACGCTTACATTTCTCAGGTAATATCAGAAAACCATTTTACACAAAAAAACTCCTGAAAAAAATAATTCGCCTGCTCAAGAGACCAGCACAAATGGGCTCCACCTTCACGGTTTTGGGCAATATCAAGACCACACAGGATTCCAGTGTAATTATCAGAGAGAGGATTTTCACCAGCCTCATTCTCACTGGTTCAGAGCTGTACTACTGAAGCCACAGATGCATTGGCTGAACGGGTACAAGACCTGATTAGTCAAGGAAAAATTTTCAAATTATGTAATATGCTTGTTGGTGAACCACAGGCACAAGCATTCTTGCTTTGCATTTTGTAAATCAAGAGCTGATAATTCAACAATCTGTTGTTCACATGTCTTGACTAACATTTTGCACCACACTCTGAACAGACATGGTGTCAAATTAACTTGGTGGCATTTTTTAGTTTATTACAGCCCTCTAAGAATCATGAGAGACATCACAGAGAGTCACTGCTTTGGCAAAAAAGCTAGTAATAGACAAAAATCAAGTTAGAAAAATGTTGCCTTCCAAAATGGACTATGATGCCACTTCAACAGTGATGATTTCACACTTTCCAGTATCTTGATCTGTGCAGGTAACGTGCAAGGATCCATCCCTAGATAAAAGAGAGAGTAATGTTTAGGATTATCTCAACACAACACTTACTATGCTACTGCATGTGCCAGAGAGGATAAACAATAGTTTTCACACAGATGAAAGAATGATAAATCAGCATCAAAACATCCAGGGACAAACATACTTCAACACAGATGAAACTGGTTTATGAAATTAATTTAGTCAGTGTTTTATATGCACTTCTTGTGCTTAAAGCATCTATCTTCTTTACATATGCTGGAATAGATAGGAACATATTTAAATATTGCAATTGAATTTATTTTGTACAGGTCTGTAAATAGAATATGTGACAAAATTATTCAAAATACTCCTTGTGAGAACTGAGTAACAGCAATGCATTGATAAACATGTCTTGTCATAGCACAAGAACTTGACTTCTAAAGTGTAAGCAGTCTTTCAATTCCAAGGAAACAAGGAAAACCTTTAATTGTCAAAATCCAAGAATTAAGAAACAGTATTAGCTAGACATACAGTCACACAAAAAATTTACGTACAAATAGGTGTTCTCCACTAAACTTCCTCTCCCTTTTTCACCTAAATATTACTGAAATCTCCTGTCAACTAACGCTGTTTTTCTGCATGACAGAGTTGCATCTGTAATCCCCAAAATGTTTTCCTTGTCAGTGCTCAGTATAAATCTTTGTGTGACAAACAAGGAATTTTAGGTGAGGTCTATTAACACGCATTCATACACCTGACAGCTAACATAAGAAAATGAAGTATTTTGAAACATAAATAGCAAGCAGAAATTTCCTGTGGCACTGTTTCTCTGCTTAACAACCCTGCCTCTGAAAGGACAGAGTCACTGTAAATTCTACAATCCTTCATAACTAAAAAAGACAAAATCTCCTTCAGTTTCTCCCAAGAGTGTGGGCATTCAGCAAAACTACCCAACCCATTTCCACAGGAAGTTTGAGATCCTGACTGCTCTCAAGCATGGTTAAACTGATCAACTGTTAAAAATAATCTACACAATTGTATTAAGCTTTGTTTCTTTAGGAATCAAACAATGGCAGCACCAAAGGTAGTGCAGAAACCCCACATTTCTATGAAATTTACCCCTGCTAGGACTGTACAGCCCTGTGACCAATGAAGCGCTGAAATTCCTCAAAAAAAAAATAAATTAAATACTCTGTAACAGGAGCAAAGACTGCTTGTCAGAAGAGTGACATAGCAGGGTAAACAGCAGAACAAGTGTTTTGGGTACCTTTTCATAGTGAGAACAGTCAGTATATCATGTAGGCCATCCTCCTTTTTATCTAAATCCTGGAGTACAATCTATTAAAAAAAAAGTTTGATTATAATAGGTTATTCAAGTTTTTATGCAGCAGTTCAAGGGAAGTGACACAACAGCTAAGATTCATGCATTTTGGCTATTTGCACTATTGTTTTTGTGGTTTGGTTCAGGATCTATCCATCCCTGAGATAGCTGAAGTACTTATCACTCACACAGTGTCCTTTAGAATCAGTGCTGTAATTATTAGGTAACATCTCTTCCCTATCCCCTTTAAAGATATTTGGGCAGAATTAAGGTGGAATAACAATCTTCCTAAATATTTTATCAATTTCAGACATATCTGCCCCCTCCCTGATGCTTTCCCAGTAAAGCACATTATAACTGTTTCAAACAAGCTGTGTTCTCTCTGCAGATTGACTCCTAACCAACAACTTTAAACCCTCATTTGATAAGAGTAATTTCATCTTACCACTGTGATAAATCAAATTCAAGATTAGATCTTGTCCAATCTAAGAAGACCAAAAAGTAATCAACACATTAGCTATGCCATTTTCTTAATCAGTTTTATTTTTAAAATGTTCAAGTACCTGTGCACTACTGGAATAACTGGTAAAGATCTCTCATCCCAGATGATCTTATTATGGTAATGCCAAGTGTCAAACCCTGTCAGCCATTTAGGAATTCAAAAGGGAAACTTCAGTTTCTTTACAAAGTACTTCAATATTTTGCACATCCAGAAGAATAATTAAGTGACCAATACCAAAGAGATGCATGTCATTGTAATTTTCTAACAATCAGTTTTGGAATTGGTTTCCATTTCTTTTCCCAGGTCCAACTGATTTCCAGGTGGCTGCTGTTAAAAGTGCACAGGAGTGTGCACATACTCACCTGTGCAAATTTCTCTTCTTCGTTCATGGGACTCTTCCCCAATGACTCGTACAGCTCAAGGCACACAGAGGAAATATTTCCAGGAGCATGCAGGGTGTGCTGCCTTCGAGCTGGCAGTGGTGTCCCTGATGGAAACAGCACTGTGAATTTGTCAGCCCCTGACTCATCTACTCCCTTTAAAAAGAAAAAAGAAGAATATAGTTCATGTTTTTCTTTAAGTGCTTCACTGAGCTGGAAGTGGTACAACAATGCTCCACAAGAAAAGAAATCCAAGTTTCAATCCATCTGTCACATTTACCATCAGAACAAGTAAAAAACCCTGACACTGCTATAAATGAGAAGTCCAGCTATTACAACAGAGGAAAGATACAATCTATCTCGCTTCAAAATCAGTTTTTCCCTATCATTTTTTTGTCAATAAATCTGTTACTGATGATCTATAGCAAATCTGTAGAAGTAATAGTAAAATAATGCTGTTTCTCTAACATTAATCACATTGTTAGTGCTATATACATACACTGCAGCAGTAAAATTTTCTAATATTCTAAATTTAGCCTTACCTTAAGAAGAATATCTTTGGCAGAACACTCAATGAGTGCATCTTCTTCTAACAAGGTATTCTCTTTCCCTAGCAGGATTCCTGCCTCTATGGCTGCACCAATGGGAATAACTTCATCTGGAGGAATTGAATTCAGTAATTCCACAGCTGGGAAAATATCTTTGATCAGCTGCTGTAGCTTTGGGATTCGAGCAGACCCACCACAAAGAACTACCTGGAAAACACATCATAATAATTTCAAATCTTTAGTCTATGAAATAAACCAGACAGGTCACACCCTGCAGTGCAGAAATGCAAACTGCTCTGGGATATTTTATCATCTGCAGTTGTTGAAATAAAAATTAATGTAATCTTTGGTTGACTTCTGATACTTTTGCTTTTGAAATTAAATGAAATACGATGTCTTTGAAAAGCTTCTCTTACAGCAAGAATCATCCAGATAAAGTAACACTTTGAAAATCGAAAAATTCATCACAAATAGAACATCAGATTGAAAGGGACTTCCAGAGGTGATCTAATTCAACCTCCTGGCCAGAACAGGCACAGTACAACAGGCTGCTCAGGATCTTTCCTCCACAGATGCATATTCTACAGGCTCTGTAGGCCTATAAGTCAGCATCTGATATCCCTCACAGCACACATTCCTTTCCTGGAATCTAAAACTGCCCCATGTTGTAACTTAGATGCTTGCCACTCACCCTTCCATCATGCACCTGTAAGATGGAGCAAGTCAGAAGTGTCAGCAAACCCTGTCCAAAGTTCAGTGAAGTCAGAACAAAGCCCACAGACTGAACTCAAGGAAGGTACTCCTCAGCTTGGATTTGGGCAGAGTTACACAAAGGCACCAGATGGAGACAGATCCTCCCCACCCACTCAATATGCAGCAATAAAAACACACAATCGAATGTGACTCTACCTTATACTTAACTTCAAATACCTGAAATGAAAGCAAATACAGCAGCTCTAAAGATCCTGAATCTATAGACTTTGTTGGATTCCAGTCAAAACTACTTATATATATATATCATGAAATAATCTCAGTCTGCAAGGAAAACAGTCTCCATAAGCATTGTTCTTGTGGACAAATGATATCTATTATTACCTTATTAATATCATCAGCTGTAAATCCAACTTGCTGCAAGAGCTTTTTAATTGCTTCTACACATTTACTAAAAAGTGAAGAACAGATAAGTTCAAACCTGGCCCTAAAAGAGAAAAATAAAACATTCAAAAAGGTTCATGTCATCCATTAGAAACAAATACCTGAAATAGAAGAACAATAAATTTTAGAATATACTTAAGTTCTCCAGCTGGTACTAAGGGATTTTACAAAAATCATCTCTTCCCATTATTAATCTTCAATTGATTTTGTTGTTGTGGAAATATCTGTGCTATTAGTTCTATCAACAACACCTACATGAATGCACATTCATTCTTCTTCAGTTCTCTAGAGGGAAAAAAACAGTATTGTTGTCTTGAAAACACCAGTACTGCTGTTCTGACTCATGCCAAAAAAATAAAGAAAAATCCTGGAACTGCTTCATGATATTTAAAATGGACACAAGGACTCAATTTTTAGAGGCAAATCAAGATGTAATCCTGATTTTCACAGAGGGAGTAGATTAAACAAATTAAAAAACCCCCAAACTTTGCTTGCTTATGTTTCTTTCAAGCCTGCAAATGAAGTTCTACTCCGCATAAATACAACAAATCAAAGTCTACAACACTGATCCTCAGGATTGGCATCCTGATCCAAAAGGAGCTGACCCCAGTTATACATTACTGCTTCTCACACTTTCAAACATGCTGCGCCTTATTTGAGCGGCTCCAGCTCCTGGAGTTCTGGAATGGAAAAGTCTGCTCCATTTTGCTAAAGCTGCTGCTGCTTGGAAGAGCAATCAAAGTGGGCTGAAAATCTCAGTAAGAGATCATCCCAAGGGAAAAGAGACTGAGTAGGACACAGCAGTAGGAGCAAAAAGAAAGTATTTTTCTATTCCAGCCCCCACTGAGAAGCAATATCAGGACTTCCAGAACTCCTACCATTTTGTATCTCATTTAGATGAAGAGTCCACAAGCCATCTTTTCTTTAACAAAAGTATAACAAAACCAGTAAGTGGAAGGAAACAACCATCCTGACTCATTACAGTATCTACTCCCCCTCCATCAACAACCAGACTAAAGGTGGGGTCTCCTTGTGCCTTTTTGAATTTCATTTTCTAACCATCAGGGCAACACTGTTAGTGTGACTGCCCTGACCACTGCAGATTGCAGCATAACAGAACCATCAACATGAAACAGCAAATTTGCCTTCAATCTTATTTCCTTCTCTAAACTAAACAGCATCAGAAATCAAAGCTTACTGAACGAAAATTCATAATACCACCTGGAAAAATTTCAGAAGCTTCAAGATCTGCCTTACCTGGACACATTGCAATCAAAATCCAATCCATCATACAATGAATCTACAAAACAGTTTGCACTTCCCAGGGTTGATAAAGAATGTTTGGCAATATCAGCACTGTTCATTAGCTTCATCATGGCTCTGGGGTTTCCTCTAATATCATGTTTACAAGACCTGTATTTAAAAAAAAAAAAAAATTATACCAGTTCAAAAAGTTAGGAATTTGACTGGTAACTCGTTCTGAAAGGAAAAACAGGTTAGAGGTCTTGAACTGTTTTTTGCAAAAATTTTAGTAGTAACTACAATGCCACTATGGAACGTTTGCACACATCTCGACACAGCAGAGTCCACAGCTGAGCCCTCATAGTTCAACACCAACCTCAGGCAACATCCACCCAAACTCAGGCATTTCCCAATCTTCCTCCTTGGCCCCAAACAACTGACTGCCCCCTCAGCATCATCTTTATTTGAACCATTTCACTCAGAGATTCTGCTAGGTTTTTTTAAAGCAAGATAATGAAGATCCTGTCCTAATAGCAACATACTTGGAACTCAAATCTTACCTCTGAAATTCAGAAGCTAAGTGTTGTGCTAGAGCTTCTGTGAAGCAAACTCCACCAATGCTGTCATCTGTGTTTGTAGCAAGTACACGATATATTCCACTGTTTACTTCTATGACTGTGATAGAAAGTGATGTTCCACCCAGTTTATAAACCAGCACGTTGCTGCCACATTAAAAAAAATATTGAAATTAGCAGTATTTTTGACATGCTGTCAAAAGATTACCACCATATATTGAAGGTTTCAATCAGACAAAAAGTATATGAGAATGGTAAAGAAACACCAAACAAGAACAAAAAAGTTCAAACTGACAGCAGTCTCTGCTATTTTGAAAGTGAATTATCTGTATATTCATAAAGACAACCCCATCTCCCACAATTAAAACCAGCTATGCCAAAATATGTTTAAAAAGGAATGCATTTTGCATTTGCCCATCAGCTTACTAAACAGAAAGTCGGAAACAGGGGACAAATGTCTAAAACCAATTCTCAAAATATAAAGACCAAAACAAAGGAATTTAATACACTAAAAAATTACAGCTTCTAAATGCTTATTGTCTTGATTGAGAGAAAAAAGGCAAAACAAGCCTCATGCAACACAGCATTCCCTCATTTAAGATTTCTTAGGATTTAAGTACAACAGCTTAAAGAGAAGTAAAATATTAGGATTTTACCTTTTCCCAGTGGGTGAATCTTGGCCAATTCCATAAGCAAGGAGAGCTGCAGATGGTTCATGAATTAATCTCATAACATTGAACCCAGCAGCTGCAGCTGCTTCTCTGCAATGAGCCATAACAGCATTTCATTTTACTTTAATGATCTCACTGTAGTCACACACTATCAACATTTCACCTGAACTACATGTGCCACCAAATCAGACCTTGTTTATAGCATGGTATTAACAAAACTGAGTGACTGGAAAAGAAAAGTGCCAAGAAGCTCAGTTGCTACTGTGTTCTTCAAATAATTGGATTTACAGTGTGCTCACTGTCAAAGAAAACACTCATTTATCAGACTACACAGCCCATAAAAACTGCAAAATACCCCACAACTACACCTTACCCTAAATCAAACTCGGGAACTTATCTTCAGGTGTGGTAGTAAAACTCCTTGATACATTATTTCAGCAGGCAACCAACTTAATTTAACATGCAAGTTAAATGTTGCCTCACTTGCAACATTTAACTTGAATGTTTTCTTGAAACTTCAGTAACCCTGGGAAAAGTGCACAACTTGTTTCCTCCACTTTGAGGTTACACCACAACAATAGAATATTTAATTATAGACACTGCAAATCCCCAGCTCGCTGTTTTCTGACCAACTTTTAGGTGTGCTTTATTTATTTCTTTCATGACAGTTGAATGTAAAGTCTTCTACATATCAGAAAGCAGAAATAGATGGTGGCATTTTTGCTCGGCTTTCAGCATGCTTATGTTTTCCTACTGAGGAACTGTTAGAGTAAAAGTGTTTCCAAACAGAATTTCTAAGTAGAAAGATGGCATGTATTTCATACCTGCACTCTGACAAAGCAGACCTCAGGAGGCCATGTAGCACCACTTTGGGGAGTATGAAGGGCAGGGAGGGGAAATTATGGAGAGGGTGAGAAACCATTTGCATTTCAAAGGGGTCACTGAAGATCCTGGTCTGAAAGGAGGTTCTATCCTTGGTGAAATCAAAATTTCATCTCACTTCAGTGATTCAGAATTTCTTTTTGGTCACATCAGCAAATTCCATTAAAAGTTTCTCAACTCAGGATTTAATCTCTTGCTTTCATATTTTCCCAGTTTAAACAACATCTCAGTATCTTAACTGACAGTCGCAAGCTGAAGTCCAGCAGCAGAATTCCCACTGCTGATATTCCAGCCCATTTGTTTTAGGCACATAAAATAACAGAAAAACCTCAATCCTCTTACCCAAGGGCATTTTTCTGATTCTCTCCAAAATCAAATGGTACAGTGACAACAACATCATTCACATCAGAACCCAATGCAGACTGGGCAGTCTCTGTTTAGGAACACAGGCAGAGCATGGTGAGTAAAAGCAAAAAAGAAAAAAAAATATGACATCTTAAAAATAAAATGACAGCTTAAAAAGCTAAAACGTGTTATGAATTTAATTATCACATACCTTTCATTTTACTGAAAATTAGTTTTGCCACATCTTCTGGGTTAATAAGTTTGTTATCTATCTCATACTGAAGTTTTCCATTCTTCTCAACCACCTGTAAGCAAAACCAACATACCTTTGTTAGACAGTAATTTGGGTAATAACAAAAAGTAATGTTTAATTTAGACTCTGTTTAAAGTAAAAAGTACTGGAGTGTGTAAACACTCTCTGCATTAGTATTCTACTACAAGGGAATAAACGCTTTCAAGATGCTCATCAAAGATCACAAAGACCTGTAGCATATGACAGACACAACATGGACATTTAAGAACTTAAAGAGTCCAGACTTTTCCTTTCTCTTAAGTTTTCCTGAGTACAAAAGCAATGTTTAGAACAAAAGTACACTCCTGGTTATATTCTGTAAGAAAAACCCCAGCTCTTTATAAAATCACACCAATATGAACAGTCCAAATCCAGGGATAATCTCACTCTTTTGTTATGAATGTATTTTCCAGGATAATTTTTCCCCTGTTTTGCACAATTTTCTAGCAACAAAGACAGTATTATGAAAATTAAATACTGAGACTAAATCAGCTGGTTAAAGATATTAATCACAAAGTGCTGCAACTTGAGTATCTTCCACCAGCTCTAAGAAAAAACACAATGCTACTATATAAATACATAAGGATTCATCTCTTTGGAGAATTTTCTGTTGGAACTAAATATTTCTCTGGCACACCCCAGAACTTGGTTATCTACTGGATTAAAACACTCCACATAGCAGCAAAGGGACATCACATAATGAGAGCTGCTCACTACAGAACACAGACATGGTGTAGCCCAAATAATGACAAGAAAAGCATAAAACTTTACAAATCATCATACTTACAGAGCATTTGCTTTCTGCAATATATTTCTTCGCCTGAGGGTCACCAGAGCTGTCCACAAAAATTGAAAATAACAAAATAAATCACACGTTCAAGGTTAATTGCACAAATTCATCTTGTTGATACTCCTTTTAGCATCTCCAACACATCAAGCTATACTTGAACGAAAAATTCCTGTTTTAACTCTACAGATACATTTATGGAGTAGAAGAAAACCCAACAGCTCTGACTGGGGCATCTTTCATTCTCTTTTCCCAAAACTTATGATTGAAAAAACACCTACTACTTACAGAAAAGGAAAACCAAAACCATTGTTTTAACCTGCTATCCCTCATGAACATTATAAAATATTTCAGTGAAGCTCTGCTCTGAAAAGGGCTGAAAAATACACCAGAATGGACAACATCTTGTTGGCTCCTGTAAATTAAAGGGCTGTAACACACAGCTGGGTCATCACTAAAAAGTTTTGTCACATCTCTGATGTTAACTCCAACCCAAGAGGTTTGGTTCTACTGTCACTGTAACTGCCAGTGCAAATTATCACAGCTCCACTAACAGGAATCACAACAGGCACTAATCAATGGTTTCACTATTGCAATAAAGGCAATACAAACAAAACAAGACTGGATTTTACAAGCAGAAAAGCAATCAGGTGACAAGGAATCACAGCCAAGAAACTTAAATATGTATGAAAAGCGTATATACAACTTACTACTGTATTTCACAACCTGATTTTCAGACAAGTTCAGACCTAAAATACAATCTTTCTTCTCTACTTTTCTATTTTCAGAAGCATCTCTGCTGCTGGAAGAAAATACAGGCTAAGAAGCTCATAGTACCAATCTGGTCTAGGGGAAGGTGTCCCTGCCCATGGCAGAGGGGTTGGAAGGGAGGTGATCATTAAAATCCCTTCCAAATAAAACCGTCCAGTGACTCTCCTATAACAGAATGATTTTTTTTTTTTAAATAGATGCCTTCAGTATTAATGCTGAGACGTTAAACCAGCTTTAAATGGGGAAAAAATTCTCACCGCCCCTTTCACGCTCATTCTCTTACCTTCGCCCAAGGATCTGCTTTACTTTCACCACAGTGTTTGAAATATTTCTTATCCTGCTTTGCTTCGCGGCTAAGCCAACAACCTGAGTGAAAAATAAAGGAAAAACTGAGTAGCAGACAGAGCCCCCTCCCTTCCTCCTCCCCACAGCACCCCGCGGAGAGGCAGCCTCACCTCCTCGCTCTCCGAGAACGCCACGACCGCAGGAGTGACCCTGTCCCCGGCGTCATTAGCGACCACGTCGGCGCGGCCATCCTGGGGAGAAAGAGAGAGAAAAGGAGGCACAGCCGTGAGCCTCTGGTGGCTTCACGGCCGAGGGGGAGCCCCGAGCGGCAGAGACGGCCGGGCCGATCCTGGGGCAGCCCCCGGCTCTCACCTTGTACACGGCGGCGCAGGCACAGGTGGCGCCCAGGTGGACCCCGATGGCCGCCATCGCCCCCCTCCGCCCCGACGTGCCCCGCGCGGACCCGCTCCCAGCCAATCCTGCGCCGCGCTGTGCCGTCACCGGCGGAGCAGCCAATGAGAAAAAGCAGAGTGCGTGACGTCATCGCGCATAGCAACGGGGGCAGACCGTGCGCGCGGGGCGCGCGGTTTTGGCGGGAAGCGGCGCTGAGGGGCCGGGGGAGCTGCGGGTCCCGTGAGGGTTTGTTTAACCTGGGACACCCGGGCAGAGAGAAAATAGGAGTTAAAGTGCGGAAATCAGAAAATAGAGAAATTAAGAAATCGAGAGTAAAGTGGAGAAAGTAGCAAGTGTGCGTGTGGTTTATGTCCGTGGCGCCTCTTGCGGTTTCAATTGCTGTCAGTGAGGTACATGGAGGGAGGCATTGTGAATCACAGAATCACAGAACCTTTTCCAACCTTTTATATTAGGTTGGAAAGGACCTCTGAGATCACCGAATCTAGCCTATGACTGAACACCGTCCTGTCAACCAGACCATGACACTGACTGCCACGTCCAGCCTTTCCTTAAACATTTCCAGGGGTGGCGACTCCACCACCTTCCCGGGCAGTCTGTTCCACTGCCGAATCATCCTTTCTGTCAAGAAATTCCTCCTCATGTCCAATCTTCCTATATTACAGAAATATCTCTGTATCTAGTGTTGCAGATTGAGCCGGAGTGCTGGTTTTCCATCACCTAACAAGGCATGACCAATGCCTGAAAGTAAAGCTCAGTATCCCATAATGCTACACTGCTGTTGGAGAAATTCATTCACAATGCCACAGGACAAGGAACAAAAAAACCCAAAAAACCAAAACCAACCAACCAAACAAAACCTCCAAAAAACAAAAAACCCCACACCAAACAAACAAATAAATCTAATGATTCCTGGGCACTGGCCAGAGCTGTGCCAGTGCCAAAGGCTCCTTGCATTTTGTGTGGCCCAATAAAAGCAACTGCAAAGTTATCACAGGACGGGCCACCTCACATTTGAAACCTCACACTCTCCAAGTGACAATACCTGTGTAGGTTTGGGTGCTCATTTGCATCTCATTTCCATAGGGATTCTAAATGCCCCTCTGGGCCATCTCACTGCATTGCTCTGAAACAAAGATTGTTCTTATCCTGCTTTATAAATGTTGAGGGTTAAAGGAATGGACCAAGATCATGTAGAGGTGCAAGGTGTTAGTTGGATTTGCAATGGAATTGTCTGTCTCAGAACAGATCCCACGGTTCTTCAGTCACATGCCAATCTTCCTTTGGGTAACTGAGCCTGCTGAAGGTGCCCAGGGGCTGGAGCTCAGATGCCAGCAGTCCGTGCTCCAGGGACGATGGCAGCGTGACAAAGGAAAAGCTCATACAACTGGAAACAATACCTTTGGAGTATGTCCAAATTGTAACTCCTTTTTGTCTTGTAAACAGAGGGATGAAAAGAGAAAAAGAGTAGAAGTGGGCAGGAGAGAGCTGTGCAGACTGGATAAAGGCATTGTGGAAGTGGGGAGGCAGCGGGTAAGGGGCTCCCTGTGATACTTTTGGCAAAAGAAAAGGGGGAAGGGAGCCTGGGAAGAGACACTGAAAATGCGAGGGTAAAGGAGAATATAGGCTCCAATACAGAAACCAAGAATATTTTTCCTGTGCTTTCCTCCAAATCCTAATACCGTTTATTAGGGTACCATTTATGTCAATACACTGGTATTTAGAACCCAAGCCAGCATGTGTAATCTGTGCATTACAAAGTGCTTGTGGCCACACTGGCATCAACTCCTACACTGCTAAGCACACCCACAGATATTTTCCAGTTATTACGCCATAGGCATGTCCATATGGACAAGAAGTTCTGCTTATCTTAACCTGTTGGAAAAACCCAGCTCTACAGAGACATGTAGGGCAACTGAGAGGCATTTAAAAAAGATTTTATTCTATTATCAATCTCATAGAAGGGTGAGACACAAAAAATTCAGTGTAAAACTCAATGCCATTTTATCAGAAGCCAAACAATTTTTTGTTACAATACATTATAAATGTTTTTCAGCCTATTAGCTTTTGCTACACAATTCTGCTAATACTTCGAACAGCAATCACCTATTATTTTACCCCACATAGTCATGCTACAATGCATCTTTCACAGTTCTAATTCTCCAAACTATCTGATCTGTTTGCAAGGCCATCATTTGAAACTTGTTTCCAGTTCAATTTCTCTCTCAACAATGCCTTCTCTATTCCATGGCCTTTGTAAGTCAGCATACCTTATCTCAGAGTTTGCATAGAGATGTACATGACTATGTGAGCTTTCAGCCAGGCTTTGAGAATCCTCTACAAATCCATTTCTCACATAAACAAAAGCAGTTAATGTTCTGCTTAGGTATAAGTAAACCTGAGTGGTAGTAGGCAAGAAATTCCTCGGCAGAGGTCTGTGGTGGCAAGTGGTGTTTGCTGAGAATCAAAGTGCTTTTGTCTGTCTGTGCCCTTCCTATGCTTTTGGGAATTGTTTTCATCCAATGGGAAGTTCAGAAGCTGCACTGAGCCTGAGTGAGCTGATAGAGGGAGCAACAATCCACCTCTAAATAAAAAGTGGAAGCAGCAGCCTGGCTTTGGAATTTGATCTTGCACAGCTCTGTGAGAGCTATTTCTCAGACCTGGGAAGAGGAGAAACACCTAGTCACAGTCTGGCTGGAGTTTGCACAATTCCAGGCACCTACATCCAACAAACACCCACCATGCATCAAACTCAGCTCAGAATTAGACAGGTGCTCTGATGAAACCCCTCAGTATTATTTTCCAGCTGAAAAAGCAGTAGCACAAAGCTTTCACAGTGTCAGAGCTGTCCCTTCTCCTCTGGGCTGTGGCACATCTCTCAGCCATCCAGAACCCAGAGCAGCCTTATATCCTCATATCTAATACAAATCAGCCCNCTCTAAAATGTCCCTTGGGGTAAGGAAAGAGGGATGAGAGAACTTCTTTTAATTATCTTGTGTGTGTTCTGACTTAATTCTCAGAAAATTAAGCTTCAAGGAGACAGGATGGCAGCTCCAAGACTGTGGCCTGTGATCCTCTGTGGCCTGAGGATGTGAACAGAGCCAGGGCCATGGTCAGGATTCTCAGGAGAGCTTTGAGAGAGCCTGGTTGTGGGGACCTGGACAGCAATCCTCTGTGTGGCACCTAGCCACAGCTTTGAAAACAGCTCCTTCCCCAAGACAGAGGTGTATGACTACACAGTCTTACTGGAGGTCCTGTCATCTCTGTTAGAAAACTTCCATTTCCCTCACTTTGTGTAAAAAGAGGCTTTCCAAGCTCATTGTCTAAATTCCCTGAAATGATTATACCATCATTATTCATCACAGTGCTTATTCTGGGCACACATGGTGTTGGGGGCTCTGTCTGTACATCACCTCCAAAGCTGCTGGGCTTTGGTGGAGGGTGTAGCTATTTCTGGCTTTGCTCTAACACTTGCTACTCATTACAAAAGTCACTTTAAAAAATCAATTTCAGTATCCCTTCTTCAAAACCCCAGTACATAAATGATAGGAAAGAAGCTAGCTCAGTTAGTGGGTCAGATTAGTTTAATACTTGTCTTAATATATAAATAACAGAACAAAAATATTTTTATGGGTCGAAGGTCGGAGCTGACTGCTGTGGAGTTTTCCCTCAGCAGACCAAAAAGAAGTACATAGAAAGTTTGGCAGGCAAACCCCTTGCAGAGCTGCTGTGAGTGCCTGTAGGTGGCAGAACTGCCGCACGAAACCGCAGTGCCAGAACTCTGCAGCGTTCTGTCTGTTTGGCAGCTCGGTAGGTTGGCAGCAAAGCTGAAGCCAGATTAATTTTCTTTTTCCTCACACCAGAGTGCTTATTAGAGAGTATCCCAAGATTGGTTTATATTTTATAGGACATAGAATATATTGAGCATCTCTGATTTCGATTGTAAATCAAGAATGGTAGTTTTCTTTCTTTTCTTGAAAATCCTTAGAGTGCTTTCAAAATAAACCACCAGTTTTTTGCACTCCACATCACAAACTTGAGTCACAAAGTAGGAAAAAAATTGATTTTCTTACAACGTGGAACAACCTAACTGTACCTAGGGCATTGATGAGCGCTCCTTGAATGAGCTGCTCACCCACACTGAAGCATCCCAAGAGAATCTGCTGATAACTCCACTGAAAACAATGTTGTCCTGAAAATAGGAAGCTCTTTCAGGTCACTCTGGTACATTTCTTCTCTGCTGCCACTCATCCAATTGTGAATTATTGTTGACAGGAGCAAGAAGGTACTGAAGGCCAATTAAACACAGCAAACACACTCCAAGGCTAGAACAGAGAACTGGCACAAGTCACCTTTGACAAGGCTTTGTTGAAATTTGGCTGTTAGGGAAATCAAATTTGTATGAATTACTGTAGAGTAAATATAAGCACATGCAACAGATAATTGCATGTACACGTGGTGTTAATAAAGCAAAAAATATGTAATATTCTTTTTGCTGTTTGGGAAATTACTTCTGACTGTGTCGGGGCACATCTGTGATGATCAAAGTTGGCTAAACAACTTCATTACTCTTGTCAATCCTAAGAACTTTCAAGTATACATACCACTCCCCCCCTGCCCCCAGTTTAAGCACAGAGCTGCATATTTTTGTCCCTTTTCCTCTCTGTGTTCCAGTTTTTCCATCTCTTAAATGATGTCAAGTTCACTCTGCTGGAATGTTGAAAGGTTTTAATAATAGATAGGAAGTGTGCTGAGATCCTTGGCTGGAGGATGCTCTATAAATGCAAAATGTTGTGGTTAATAATGCAGATCTAGAGTTGTGACACGAATTACAAAAGGTGCCATGAGGCAAGCTCAGAGCTTTCCAAGCAAACTTCATGGTAAAATATGCCTGAAATTCACTTTTGTGCTCTCAGTGGAAAACCTTGTGTTCATTGAGCACTGCCATGAAGTTCATACTCTGCAGGGCAAGGTCACTAAAAAAGGATGAGAGGAAATGGCCTCAAGTTGTGTCAGGGAAGATATGGATTAGAATTAGATATTAGGAACAAATTATTTGCTGAAAGGGAGGTCAGGCATTGGAATCACCATCCCTGGAAGTTTTCAAAAGGTGTGTAGGTGTGGCACGTGGGGTCATGGTGAACACATGGTGAACACAACCTTTATCACAGCTGGGGTAAAGGTTGGACTAGATGTTCTTAGAAGCCTTTTCCAACCTGAACAGTTCCATGATTCTATGAAAGCTGAGCAGTGTTTAAACCATCAGTTTAAGAAGAGAGAACTACCACAACAGGTTATGATCAGCATCAGATTAGATAGTGATTAATGTAGGCAAAGAAAGGATTTTAGGCATGAGGGTGCCAGCTAGAAACAAAGAGTTCATTCTGTGCACTGTCAGAGATTTACCATGTGATCTTGTGGAAGTCATTTAATTTTGCTGTTCCCTGCGTGCTTCATTTGAAAAACAAAAAACAAAAAACAAAAAACAAACCAACAAATAAACAGGACCAGCATTTTCCTTCCTCCCAAGGGTGTTCTGAGGATAACCACATTAATTAGTTGCCTGCTTAGAGGTGAGTGTAATAGGATGGAGTTGCTAGAACACAGCTCTTATCTCTGCTGACCAGTCCTGGTCAGTATCATGTCAACTAAATTGATTTTTGCAGAAGGTGATTAAACGCAATTAAATGTCCATGTTAAAACCAACACTAAGATTAGCTTTGTTGAACTGAGATCAAAGTAGCGATAGATTTTGAGCTCCTTTTATTAAAAAAAAAAAATAGTGTTAATAGGATTCATGGAGAGCTGACAGAACTACTTCTTTTCCCACAATCCCACTGTTATCTATAAAGCTCAAAGATGAAATTATAGTTTTTCTTTAAACTACAGAGCAGGGGTTTTTTTTAAAGTGTTAATGATCCCTGTCTTTAGCTAACTTGTTAATATTCCTTTGGCAATCTCTGCTGTTCAGCTTAACGCTTTTATTGTTGTTGTATGTAAAGAATTTTTTGATAGATTTTACTACAAATTCACTTAGAATATAAGAATTCACTTAGAGAAATTTAGTTCTTGCTGTGGACATCATAGCTGGTCAACAGCTGTGGGGATCAAAGGAAAATAATGGCATCTGGAACCATTCTTCTTTGTTTTAAGTTCTGAGAAAGCCCTGGTTAAATGACAGAATTTGTGCTCAGTAAAAATCTCTGTCCATCTGCACTCACGGGCATTAATTCAAATCCAGTCATGACAATAATAATGATAATTAAGAATAACAGGGGACAGTCCTGTGGCCTGTGAGAAGCAGATTTGCGAGATTTGTGCTTTATTTTCAGCATATATGGCTGTGTGTTGTTGGACAGACATTGAAATCAGTGGGACTCTTTCCAGCAGCTTCCCTGGTCATTGGCTGGGGCCCTAAACTGCCTATTACAGCAGGGGAGAATTAACAGAGCTGTTGGCAGCTCATCAGCTGATGACTGAATAGATACGCTGAAATTCCACCTTTACAGAGGAAGCTTAGAAAGGCCAAGGGTGCAGAGGAGGGAGCTGCTGTGCTGATGAACAAACAGCTGCACTTTTCCTTACCCACAGCTTCAGGGCTTCCGAGGAATTTCAGACACCCAATGATTTTACTGTGTGATGCTCTGCTTTTAATGACCTGGACCCAGAGAGCTGCCTCTGAAATAACAGCTGTCACTTCTGTGGAATTCTACACGTTTTTATGGAGACACTTCTCATTTGGGCAGACCTGGGCCTCCGGCTGCTGGGACACACTGCATCGACTGATCCTACCTCCTGAGCCACAGGAGGGCTGTGCAATCAGGCAGTGTGCTGTAAAATCTCTCCATGCTCTGATGTTAATCAGTTGTGCTGCAGGGACTCCTCACTTCTTTGAAAGATGGAGGGGAATCCCCAAAGCCTTCACAGAAGAGCTGCTGCAGGAGACACACTGCTTTTGGCAGCTCTCAGAGGTCAAATCCCACTCCACAGAGCAGGGGTTTTAGGCCAACTTCAACAGAGACATCTGCAGCACCGATCAATTGTATGGGTCTACCCTTTGAAGAAAGGTGTACGCTGAATTTTCAGCTCTGGATTTTCCCAGGTTGCCTTTTGGAGATTTCCCTGGCCTGTTCTCATGCCCAGAGGTCATTTCTCTGAGTGCTGTTCAACCACAGAGCAAAAAGACAACATCTACTTGAAGAAACTACAGTCAAACCAAGAGGAATTTCCTGGGGTGCAGAGAAACAGTGAATCAGTCTGACCAGGAGATAAGCAGAGGTTTCTGTGATCCAGCCTTCTGCCCCTGTGCTGAAGAGTGCTTATCCACTCTGGGTCCTGGTGGGACAGGCTAGGTGGGTAGAGCTGCAAGAGTCTTGCTCTTAGTTTAGAACCACAGGTGGTCTCTTTGCCTTCTCTCTGCTGTAAAAGCTAGTAGAAAACCCCTGCTGCTTTTATGGGATGCATTCTACCATGAAGAGGAGAGCTTCCTTGCTGTATCACATTACTCATTAATTCATTTAATTGTACATTCATCATGTTTACTCATGTGACAGGCTGACACAATCCAAAGCTTAGCTTCAGGATTTATTATAGGTGCAAAGTTAAACAAAACATTGGCAAATAGAAACAACACCATTCAATACCTCCTTGAAAAATCCATTACTTGCACATTTACAACATCCATTTTGAGCAGGTCTGGCACTGCTGTGCCCTTTGCTTTGCCATGTATTTTACCCAACGGAAGAGGGAATCCCATGGTTTTAGCCAGTGGTCTGTGGCACTCAACATCCCTGGCATAATTGTGCCTTGTACTTCCATAGGTTTATAGGAGTATGCAAGCCTTCCCAGCTTTGCAGCATCCCCTAACAAAGATCTGGGAAAAGTATAAGGTGGCAGATATTTTGGTGAGCTTGGATAAGGTAGGTCGAGGTTTTAAAGCAAATTGCTGGGTTTTGGGGTCTTGCTGTTACATTTGGGTACCTTTCTATTATTTCTGCTCCTCAGCCTTTCTAAACCCAAACAGAAAAGGAAATAAATAGTTCTGCAGTCCCACACCCCACACCCCCCTCCTTTTCTCATCTACTTACAGCTAGGCCAGGAAAAGTTTGGGGCTTACACTTTCCTGCTAGCCAGAGCAGCCTTTGTTGGAGGCCTGTCTGGATGAGTCATGGATGTGGATGGGCACTTTCCCAGCTCTGCAGTGAAGGAGGAACAATGCTGACTCCTTCAGAGAGAAGTTGCTTGTTCAAGTTGAACAGCTGTGCACAAAGACTGCCGAGTTTTAAGTAACTCAAATAAGTGAAGTCTCTTTTCATTCTTCTTGCTTTCTTTTTACATCAAAAACCTGTGTTCCTGTTACCCAGACAGTTTTCATGGCAGACAAAAACTGAATATAGGACAGAAAGAGCCAGTCCCATGGACTGAATGAAACCTCATTTCCAGTGGCTTAATGACTTTTGGATCTGCTATATTTTTCCTAGTAAAGTGCAAAGATTGGCATGAGCTTTTCTCATGGCAGGACACTTCTCAGACTCATTCTCCTGTGTGACTTTTCTGGTGGCGGGCAGACCTGGGCCTAAAGCCTTCCTCTTGAGGAAAGAAATGAGACAGAGGAGCTGGTGCCATCCCCTCTAGAGATGTCATGGACTGGTAAAGCCTTGGTCCTTGGCTTTGAACACTTGGAGCTGCAGACAGATCAGTGGAGGATACAGGACTACAAGCCCATTTCATTTGGGATGCAACAACTGGTCTCCCTGACTGTGCTGCCCTCTGTTACAGCAATTGCTCCACAGCATTTACATAATCTGGGTGAATTTTTTCCTCTCCACAGCATAGAGGAGTTAAGGACAACGTGAAAACTCACATGCTCTCTAAAGCATCTCTCACATTCTTTCCTCTTGTGGAAAGGAAACTGGATTTAAACCACACAGAGCTCTCCAGGAGGATGAGGGAAGCTGAGTGCTGGAAGTACTGACAGGCTGGGCAGAAGTCAGCAGGGTCTGTGTGGAGAAAGCAGAGCTTGTTCCAAAGTGTCTGTGTGGAAAACCCAGGTCACACCTTGAGCTGACACTGGTATCAAGCCCATGTTGGTCACAAATGCTGCCTTAAAGGGATGGTTGGGATTTTTAATAGGAGTTGCTTTTGTTGCATGCTAGCAGTGCAAGGCATTTGTCAAACACCTTCAGAAAAGATTTCTAACAGACATACAATCATTAATTATTTACCTTGCAATAGGTGAGCAGAGGTCCCAGTTATGCCAAGACCTATACATAACACACACATCAACACACACACACAGAGGAGCTGTTTTTCTACATTATTCTCTGAGGATACAGTGTAAATAAAGCCACAGACAGAACCCATAAATAAATTAAAGGCCTCTGTCCTGTTAGCAGTGAAGTCAAGGGTCTCTCACTGATGATACTGAGAGCAGAATTAGCCATAGGGTATTCCTGGAGCACATGGTACTAAGGAATAGAGACAGGGGAGGAGGGATGAAATGCCAAAATGCAGGGAGATGAAATTCATGTGCCCTGGCTCAGCTGCCTGAAGCACAAGGTCCAGGTCAGAGCTAGTTCACATGTGGCAGAAATGGGCATCTGAAGAGACACTTCCAACTCATCAGTTTTTGTACTGCTGGCAGGCTCCCCACACTCAGAGTTCTCCCCTGCAAACACAGTCTGGCACATACAGATCCTACTCTGTGTTCTCTATTGCTCTTTCTGACTTTCAGCACAGGTAGGCAAGTGAGCAGCAATAGAGATACAGATTGCAGCTGTTAGTCAGAAAATGCTAACCAAAACTAACCAGCCTAAATCCTGTGTTGCTAGGAAACAATCTGCCTCTTACTATGCATCATTGCCATTTGCATGCATCCACTCTTCTGATTTTCTTATTAATATTCCTCACCTCAGACACTCTTAAGAAATTTCCACTACAAGCTGGCACAGAATCCAGTCCTTTCCAGGATCCCCAACGGTTTAATTTAACCTCAGACTGCTGATGGAAATGCCTTCAGTTACTTAATTTTAGTCTGGCAGGAAAGAGACAGAATTCACATGCCCACATTCACGTGGCCATATGGAAACAGGGACAGCTGAGCTTTGCAGGACACAGTGGCATGTGCTGCCTTCTGCTTTTCCAGCCTGTCCTGGAGGTTTCTTCCTTTCAGTGCTGCTGTTAACTCTTACGTGCCTTGAAGAACTAACCTGCCTGCTTGTGATTGTCCAACCATATCCAGAGGGAAACTCAGGCAAAAATAATTAATCCTGCTAAAATTATTTTTCTTAGGACAAGTACCTTTCACCTATATTTTTATGTCATTTCTAGGGAGCTCTTGATTTACTATATTGGAATTTAAGTCAATGTAGGTAAATCAATACTCAACTGCAGCAGAGATTAGGTTCACCATTGATTTTAAGTGTGTATGACACCGGTAGAGTTTGCCATTTACAAGCACAGGATTTATTGGTGTGAGGCAGCTTTAAATCTCTCTGGCCATGTTACACCAGCTCTGCTAAGATTTAGGCTGGGAGCTGGAGGGGGATTTCCAGTGGTGCATTCCCAGTCTGCCAATGGTTGCTGATAAAGTCTCCTGATAAAACATGGTGTGTCATTGCTTCCCAGTGCAGTTCTACCAGAAAATTGAAGTCTAGCAAGAATCATGGCTTTTGATTTCGTTTCAGTGTGTTTTCAGGTGAGTTCATTTAAAGTATGTCATGATGCTGTCAGGATTAGGAAAGGCCTGCAGTGGCAGCAGCAGCCTGCGAGTGCCATGGCAGGGCAAGGACAGCACAGACCAGCAGAAGTCGCCGTCAGAGCACTCTCTGCTGACACTGAGCAGCAGCAGCCAGCAATCACATCACCTTATCATCTCATACAGAGGTATTTGGAACAAGCTGCGGCTTCCACAGGCAGCTCCTTGGCCACAAATCCATCTTGGCTTTCCTGGAAGGCTTTTGCCTTTTATCTTAGCAGTGAGGGAAGGAGGCAGGGTTCCTGTGGATAACCCTGTCCATTGCATGTTACAGAATAAGGCAGAATCCTGGGGAAAAAAAGCTTTTTTTTTCCAAAAATCTGATTGCAGTGCACAAAGGACAAAATTAGTGTTTCACCTTGCATCTGTAATCTTATAATGGTTGGGAGAGTCAGTCTGGCATCAATATACACATGTGTTCTCTTGTGAACATTATTCCCTAATCCCTGCATTTTTGCTGCTTGGGAATGATTCTTGAACAAGCCTGTGTTTTCCTTTGCTTGTTGTCTTTGAAGCAGTTTGCCACAAATACACATCCAAATCCACTTAAAGCTGTTGAAAATTAAAACTCAGGCTTTTTAAACCTACTCTAAATACATCTCTTTCCACATTGTAATATACTTTGCCAAAATCTATAGATATCCAAGGGTTTTGTCATGATCTTTAGATATCCAAGGGCTTTGCCACCTCACTTTACTAAACTGAACTTTCCAGAGGTTTTCAATAGAATTTGAGCTCTCAACTCTCTTATTGTTTTGGTGCTCTTCAAATCCCTTCCAGTCAGGGATTGATACAATGATGGCAACACAACCAGAAACATTCTGCTTGTTTAAATGGGTTCCTGGCATGCATACAGGTAGGGCCTGTGAGTTTAAGTACAGAAAATGTAGGTGCAGGAACATCAGCAGAAGATAATGGTACAAATCAAAAAAGGAAACCAGAAGGCATGTCAATTATGTTTCTACCTCAAAAATTCCTGTGGGAATGAGCAGAATCCTTTCCAATTCCACCAGAAGGAAATGTGCTCTCTTCATCCCAGGCTGCTCTGCCCAGGCACCCTCATACTGTGAAAGATGGGGAGGCAGCAGGACAGGTTTTGACACAAGTCCTGAGTGAACAGCTTAAGCCCTGATGGGCAGGATCTGAGCTGGTCCCAAAGTCTGAGACTGGCAGCAGATCCCTTAACAGCAGGAAGAAACCTTCCTCTGGTAACTTGACCCATCCTGGAAAAAGTGAGACCTACTTTCTAGTAGCTGAACAGAACAGAGATGCAGTACTTAGGAAAGAAACTAGTTCATGCATTGGCAGCCCTTTGAACAGTTTTTTGATTCACAATCAAATCCCATGGGAAAAGGACTCTGATTGCAGTTGGTTAAATTCAATAGTAAAATTAGTAAAAAGCAGATTTCTAGTATGTTACAAATTAATAAATGCCTAAAAATTCACATCTGAACCTTGGCAGCCTTGTCTTGTCTGGAAATCTTGGACTTGAATCTCTTGACTTGGCCCTTCTCTAGGGCCATTGGGGATGCCCAGGTGGGCTGGAAGCATGTGCATCTCCTGGAGGCCCCATGTTACATCTGCCCTCACTTGGTGTCTCAGCCAAGAGGGTTTGGAATGTGTTGAGGTCACTGAGTAGAGCCTGTCTTGTGTGGGTTTGCAGTTAATTTTCAGTATCTCCTATCACAGAGGGAGACACATAGGTGGGTAACTATATCTATATCTATATCATCTATATATATCTATATATCTAGATCTTTATCTATATATCTCTTTTTAAGTTATTTGAGTACATCTGCTTTAAAAAAGGAAGTAGAAGAGGAATTGCTCCTTCTCCATCATCAATGAACCAAGGACCTGCTTTACTTTTAAATGTTATTCATTTTTCAGATGTGTTCTGTGACAGAAGTCCATCCTTTCAATCTCTTTAAAATTTTCTATAACTTATAAAAGAGCAGAGTACTAACTCTGGGGATGTGGCCAAACACATCTTGCCTAAACCTTCCTGTCTACCTCCATCTCCCTCCAGGTACATCTGAATAAAAAAAGTCTGCATTTCCTACGCAAAACCACCTTATCTTTTTGCACTGAGGTGTAAAACTGTGCACAAAATACATAAATCTGGATTTCATTGCCAAAACATTTCAATAAATAGATTTGTGTTGCCTAAAGTTTGCAAACTTTTTCTTGTGTTGAAGAATATATATATATATATACACACATATAAAAGTATAGATAGATATTTAGGTTCTATTCAAGACCTCTTGCCTGCTAAGCTATGACTTATTTGCCTGTGGAATAGGCAGTCAGGTGTGCACCTAAGGATAAATTCAGAGTTGCCAGGAGTCAAATGAGCTCAGCAGAGCAATTCCCATGAGCCCATGGCTTGGTGTGTGTTCATATGCAAAATTACTTTGAAAGGAAAAGCGAAAGGTGCTCAAGTCTCACACAGTGTGTAAGCAGCAGTTTTAAAACTCTGAACAAAACAGGGAAGTGGGAATGTTTTGTGTACCAAGTGGACTCCCTCATCCACTGAACTGGTGCAGAAATAGCTGCCATCAGCCCACAGCGTTCTGGAGCTGTCTCAGTCTGAGAATTGACATTTGCTGATGGCAGCAAACTCAGCAGCCCAAAAAGCTGTTTTTTCCCTACTGCTGAGACCACCATTCCATAGACTCTGGCAGAGGAGATGCCTTCTGTCTCCCAGCATGTCATGCCAAGAGAAAGCCTTTTGTCCACCCACAAGAGAGGCAGTGGCAGAGCAGGAAGTTGTGAAACACTAACTACTGTTGCTGGCAAGCGAGCCACGAAGGAGGGTTCTGCCGGAAGGACACAGGCTGGGATCTGACCTCCCTTTCTGTGCTCACAGCCAGTGTGGATAGGTGAAGCCATCTCCTGAAGGGAGCACTGAGCTGAGCTGAGCCAAGAGCTCCCTGGAGTTCACTGCACTGTTGATGCTGGGGCAGAGATCCGGGTCTGTGTCGGAAGCACAGACAATGCTTCCCTCAGTGTTGCCACTGAGAGATTTCTGCCAGCTGGGCACCTGCCATGGATCTCAAAACACAGCTATGAAATTGGTTGCTATCCCAAATTAAATAATATCCTGGAGGATGGCACTGAGCAGTGTTCAGGCCAAATTTGGCATCTTTTTTGTTTGCTCAAATCTGCCTTCTTAATAGTCCTTGCCTGTGTCTGCCCTCTCCATGCAGCATCAGCTCCAGAGTGTCCAAGCAGCAGGATAAGATGCCTTTGGGTACAGGAGATGTGTTGGATTGGTTCCTCCAGGTACCCCCTCTGCTGCTCCTCTGCCCTGCAGAGGTATCTAAATTGGGTAGGACACTGATGGAGTGATCCTCTGCATCCATTCTGGGGGCTGCAGAGCAGAAGAGGGGCACAGAGTGGGACACTGTCCCAATGCTGTGTGTTGATGAAGGGTCTCCTCCCTTCCTGCTAAAGGGCCTTCACTGTCTCCTCCCTGCACAGGGCCATAGGGGCACATCAGTGTATTACTGACTACTCCCAGGGTAAACTTCGGACTCTGTTACAAGCTCAAGGCTCAGAGACATATTTTAAATGTGGAATCTGCAGTTCTGGCATTTCACCTGCCTCTGGGAACCAGGAGCTTTAACTGACTCCTTCTCAAGCCTTAAACACTGCTACAACTTCTCTTGGCTCAGCTCCTTCACATCTAAATCACACACTGGACACACAATGTCTTCAGAAGACATTTTGCTGCAATAACATTTTCAAAGTTGCTCCTTAATTTTTGTGGTTAATTTCACATTGGCAGCATCTGAATGAAATGTCCAGATTTTCCTAGCCTGAAGCACCTTGAAAGACTCCATAACTTTTGTTCTTGCCAAATATTTGCTCTTGAAGGCAGAGTCAAACAGACCCGTGCTGTGGTTTATCATGACCCAATTATATTGCAGTGAACTCAAAGGGTGGCTGTGAGGGGGAAGCAGCTATTTAAAACCATTTTCCTCAAAATCAGAGCAGTCTGTGGGAGCAAGACAGCTGCTAGATGCATTGTGGGCACTGAGATGGGAATTCCTGCCTGTTTAATCAGGCAGCCAGCTGCAGTCAGCAAAACCAACCCCGACAAGTCAAGCGATGGAAAGCTGCACCTGTGAGCTGCCTATGCGCCTGTTGTGGGGTTGGGAAGAAGAAAAAAAGAGAAGTCTGAAGACTGGATCAAACAAATGAAACCTGAAGTGTGGAAGCTGTACAGAGGTTAAAAAGTAATAGCACCATCATGGATTAATCTTGCAGGCTTGGCTGAGAGAGGACTCAATGGTGAGGAGTCATCTCTGCTTGGGAAATTTTCCGAATGTCTGCAAAACCAGCAATCCTCTGTTCAAACTTGTGTGGCTGGGTTACCATCCCCAGTGCCTGAAGTTCTGGATAATTAGTCTTAAGGATACCACAGGGATGCCTTTGGATCATTGCCTGTGATGTCTCAGGGAGGAGTGTGGCAGTGAAATGCCTGCAGAGCCCCAGTGCAGAGGCAGTAGCAAACCCAGCCATCTGTGTTATGCTCAGGCACTGTAAGCAAACATGGAATTGCATCAACACACACACATTTCAGCCTGTTGGTTGGGAACTGCCCCTGTTGCACATGTGGGCAGGAGGCAGCATTGACACTGAAGGGCAGCCCCTCACCAAGCTGCCCACATGGATCCAGGTCAGGCAATCTGTCCAGAGCTTTTACTGTCAGACCTGAGCTGCTTGAGCGCTGTGGTTCCTGGGCTCAGTGAATGATGTTTAAGTCACCCACTTCTAACTGAGATGGATTTTATGTGGTCATGAACTGGATGACCCTAGACTGGGAGGAGTGTCCGATACACCAATGGATTACACTTCCCTCCAGATCTCAGTAAGCTGGAGAAATGGGCCAGCAGGAGCCTCATGAAACTCAACAAGGAGAAGTGCTAAGTCCTGTGCCAGGAGAAGAACAACCCCAGGCACCAATATGTGCTGGAGGCCACCCAGCTGGAAAGTAGCTTGCTGGAAAAGGACCTTGGTGGACACCAAGTTGAACATGAGCCAGCACAGTGCCCCTGCAGCAAAGATGGGAAATGACATCCTGGACTGAAATGCACTATTACTAGAAGTTGGAGGGAAGTGATATTTCCCCTCTACTCCACTTTCTTGAGACCCCACCTGGAGTATTTTGTTCAGTTCCAGGCTCTCCAATACAAGAGTGACATGGACATACTGGAGAGAGTCCAGCAGAAGATCATGAAGGCAATGAAGAGTCTGGATCATCTGTCCTGTAAGGAGAGGCTGAGAGAGCTGGGACTCTTCAGCCTGGGGCAGAGAAGGTTCAGAGGATCTTATCAATGTATGTAAAGACCTGAAGGGAGGGTGCAAGGAGGATGGAGCCAGGCTCTGTTCAGTGGTGCCCAGTGACAGGGCCACAGGCAATGGGCACAAACTGAAACACTGGAAATTCCCTCTGAACACCAGGAAACACTTGTTAGCTGTGAGGGTGACTGAGCACTGGCACAGGTTGCCCAAGGATGTTGCCCCCGCTGTGAGGGTGACTGAGAAGCCATCTGGACACAGCTCTAGACAGTTGCTCTAGGTGGTCCTAGTTGAGAAGGGGGCCTGGACAAGATGATCTCTAGAGGTTCCTTTCAGCTTCAACCTTTCTGATATTCTATGATCTTGTCTCTTGATTAAATAGAAAATCTTGGCCACAGGCATGACTGTTCACTTTCCCAAGCATCAAGCAAGCATGTTGCAAAGTAAAGAGAGCCAAGTGATGTGTGCAGACAAGGCCAAAATTAAATTGAATAGAGCGAAATGATTGAGCACCCTGTTTGGTTTAATCACCTGTCTCTGGTCAAGGCCATGGTAAGTGCAGACTTTATTCAGAGTTTTCAAGAATAGGCTTCCAAACCAGAAAGATCATTTCACAAAATACCATTTCCTGAAATGATAATTGCTTTGGTAGATTTTGTTGAGGTTTTTGTTTGTTTGTTTTTTCACAAAAATGTTTTTATCAAGAAAGAGGACTTCTTTATATGAATAAGAAAGAGGGGGTTCTTTTCCTGTAAATAATATGTTTTCTTGAAGTGTTTTTATAAAGCGCCCAGAGGGCATTTGTATTTACAAATACAAACCAATTATACAACTTTAAAATCTCTCACTATGTTTCCCCTTAATATTGATTCTGGTTTTAATACTCACAAATCACTGCTTTGCTGAGTTGAAGAGCAGGCTTTGTTCAGCAAGCACTCAGAACACAAATTACAATATATGCCTGAAGTCCTCAATGTGAGTGAGATTTTGTGGCCCGTGTGTGACACAGGGTACGTGTCATAGTTCCTCATGGCTCTCTTTCTGTTAGCCACAGAGATTTGCTCAGTTAAGGGCTCACAAAGTCAAAGGAATTGGGTGAATTTTTTCTGGGGGGCAATTGTTGCATTGCATTTAGCATAGTTAAGAATGAAAAGGTGATTTTGAGGGTGAGAGATAATGACAGCACCTTGGCATTAAATAGCACAGCTGATATTTTTTTAGATGGATATGGGAAGGGTTCAAAGAAGAAGTCAGTGAGAATGAAAAGAACCTGAAAACCCACCTTTTCTGCTCCCAGACACTGCTCCCTTCTTTTGCATGCTTCATTTCTCTGCTTGCCCATCCATGCCCAAAACCAGATTCCCAGTCCCCGAGGGCAGGAATGTGCCATAGCCTTGGGTGCTGTACCATGCCCCAGCTGCAGCACACAGGCTGAATTACACAGCGACGGATCTCATCTGCATAACGGAGAGCCCATTCCCAGCACAGAAGGCCACAGAGCAGATTTCCTCTCTCCATGATCCTAATTAGCCATCTGCGGTGTGCAACTGGAAAAGGGCTGGGCTCAGCAGGCAGAGCAGGGAAGGGGCAGCCAGAGAATGCTTCCCCCAGTCCAGGCTCGGCTGGCATTTCTCTGTACACAGGAGTGGGGCTGCCCAGAGCTGCTGGGAGCAGTGACACAGCTGCAGATCAGCAAAGGAAAGGCTGAGACCCCCTGCTTTTCCATGACAAAAGCTGGAAAAATCAGAGCTGTTGGAGAAAATCCCTGCAGGGAGAGCAGCCTTCAGTCCATCCCTTTCCAAAAGGGCAGCTGGCAGTCTGCTCCATCCGTATGCCAACGCGTGTGAGCAAAGCGACCGCCTGGAATATGGAGAATGGCTCCAGGACAGTGGATCTGGCCATCAGGGTCCACAGGTGTGTCTCCTGCATCAAAGATATGTTTCCAATCCAAAGAAGTGTGGCCAGCAGGTCAAGGGTGAGGATTGTTCCCCTCTGCCCTCCAGGGGTACTGCATGAGGCTGGGGGAACCCCAGCACGAGACAGACATGGACCTGTTGGAGCGGGTCCAGAGGAAGGCTGTGAGGATGGTCAGGGGATGGAGCATCCCTCTGTGAGGACAGGCTGAGATAGCTGGTGTTGTTCAGCCTGGAGAAGGATCTAGTGAGGCCTTATTGTGGCCTTCCAGTACTTAGAGGGGGCTTATAAGAAAGATCATGGAATCATGGAACCATTTATATTGGAAAAGACCTTTGAGAGAATTGAGTTCAACAATCTATGTGTCTTTTAAATACCTACAGGGATGGTGACTCTACCACTTCCCTGGGGACAGCCTTTTTTAGCAGGGCCTGTTCTGGTAGGCCAAGGGGTAATGGTTTTAAACTAAAAGAGGACAGATCCAGACTAGATACAAGGAAGTTTTTGGGTTGGTGTTTTTTTTGTTGTTGTTGTTTTTTGGTTTTTTTGCAATGAGTATGGTGAAATAGTGGAACAGGTTGCCCAGAGAGGTGATGGATTGGAAGTATTCAAGGCCACACTGGACAGGGCATTTAGCAACCTGAGGAAAGTGTCCCTGCTCCTTGAAGGGGGTTGAACTAGATGACCTTTAAAGGCCTCTTTCAACTCAAATCATTCTATGATTCTAAGTTACAAACAAGATAACCCCCCCTTTTTTATTACTTGAAAATTACCTTCCTTTTGGAATGATTGCTAAGAACCAGCCATCAGGCAAGTCTGTGTGATTTTAAAAGGGCTGCAACAAGACTAGAATGCATATTTGTGAATTCAAAGGAAATCTTTCTATGAAGTAAAATCATTGAAACTCAAAGAAATATTCTGTCATTGCTCTTTTGTTTTACTTAATGCTCGCAGTCACGCCATGTTAATACCAGTGGGTGAGAGTGAAAACCGGAAAATTGCTATAAATGTATAAAGCTGTGAAAGTTGCATGTGTAATTGAGAAAAGAGCAGAAAGTAAATGAAGCTGATCATTTACAAAGTGTCAATTATTTGAAACTGTTCTGGCTCAGAGGCTTGATGTGTCATTAGTGCATGAAAGGCCATTTAAAACAAAAATGTGGGTTTTAATCTTGAATCCTCTAAACTACAAAAGGAAGATTCTACTGCTGCCTCAAGGACAACTTGTGCTCAGACAGAAGTTTTATTTCAGTTGTTGCTAGTTCAGCTGTAGGAGCAAGGCTCTAAATTCATCTCAGAAACCAGTAGCACTTGTTATGAAAGAACTAATTTATTAAGCAGCCTTGTGATTTTTCCAAATTTTCACTGATGGAAGCAACCTGCCTGGCTGAAAGGTAGCAAAGTAAATATCATCATCTCTGTTGTACCCATTTCAACAGCAGAATCAAGACTGATTGTACAATCTACCAATTTCTACAAAAGCTTCTGGCTCCAAGGCCCAGGACTTTGGTTTGGTATGAATATTATTTGCATGGCCAAAAATGGAAAATTTGAACAATGATTTTCATTAATATAAAGAGTGCATGTGTGCATTCATCCAGCTTCAGGAATCATTCAACTTCTGGTATTAATTCTACAGCAGAATGGCACAATCTGTTGCAAAGGACTTTAGTTTAGCTCTTCACTTCCAGTCTTCTGTAATCTCACCACATGGGTTTACTTTTTAGTTGTGGTTTTGTTTGTTTTTTTTTTTTTCCCCAGCTACTCAGTAGGAATCCCTTAGGGAATAAGCATTTTCACAGTCCCTCAAAATTATAGCCTTTCCTGGGAAGACAGAGGGGTGTATTCAGAGTCTGCCTCCAGCTGATCAGTTAGTCCTGTCAGGTTTTTTTGCGTTCCAAGACAGGAGGTTTTTGTAGCCTCTCAGGTGTGAGGTTTTGACAGGCTCAAGACCTTCAAAAACCAGATTAGCAATGGAATATGGGGGAGAGGGGGGTAGTTCATTTGTTTGGTGTTGAAAGTGTCAAAACATTTAGAAATTTTAGAAATTGAGTTGAAAAAAACTTTGAGAGTTTAATTTTTTGCTGTCTAGAAAAACAGGTTCTGCCATAACTGGATGAGATTAATAGTTCCTCTCAGCCAGTCACCTGCCCTCGGTGATGCCTAATAGCAGGTACAACAGAAGATGAAAGAAACTTTGAAATTATTAGGGAGTGTTTTGGCTACCATAATAATTTTATTTTTAACCTCAATCCCTAAGTGTCAGATAAACACAGGCCATCTTATCTCATTGCTTATCTTACTGGTTTCTTGTTGCATTTCCAGCTGAGCTCTTTTAAGCCTTCCCTTACGAGCTGGTCCCTCTGGCATCTGCAATGCTCTTCTCTGAACTATCTTCTATTAAGTTCCATCCAAGTAGTGCCAAGTTGCTTCCAGCAGATTCCATGATTTCATGGTTTAGCTACACTCTCTTCACATCCTACTCATCTTCTACAGAATGTATATTCTGTATATGTATAGAAAGTATATATCACATAAACATAGCTCCAATCCTCTGCCACAGGCAGGGACACCTTCCACTAGACCATGCTGCTCTAATCCTCATTTAACCTGTCCTTGAACATTTCCAGGGATGGGGCAGCCACAGCTTCTCTGAGCAACCTGTGCCAGGGCCTCACCACCCTCACAATGAAGAATTTCTTCCTGATATTTAATCTAGACCTGCCCTCTGACAGTTTATTTTCAGTATGTTTCACATGAAGTAGGAGGAGACAGAAGCTCAGCTGGTTTCCAGCTAAAGTTTGGGCAGTCTGAAAGGAGATAGAAGAGATAGCAGGAGACTGGATTTATATCCTCTGATCACTGTTTCAGATCCCCCAAATCTGAAGGCAGTGGAACTCTATTGATTATCATCAGCTCTGATTTAACCTAAAACTTAAATAGTGCAATGAATATATTCCTTCTGCACAGAGGCAGCAGATACAGGTTGTGGCTTTTGTCAGGAGGAAAAAGGGGCAGTGCTGGGGAATGCTGAGCTATAGCCAAACCCACCAGAGAGACATGGGTTTGGGAGATGTTCAGAGAGTCAGGGCTACTGTAGGAGTGATGAGGAAAGAAGGAACAACTCAGAAGAGCAAAAGCTGTAAAACAAAATGCTGCAAAACTGGCTCCTGTGAAGTGAGAGACACATCTAGGCTCAGTTCCTGCTGCAAGCCTGGAGCATCTGAGCTAAATCTGACCTGATATCTCCTGCTGAGAAGAGAGTATAATATCAGCCATGTGAAGGAAAAATCTCTCTTGAAGGAATAATACTGAAGACAGGTCAAAAGTTGGCTGCAATTCACCTTCTCCATTTACTTGACATGTCCAGCTCCCTGAGCTGTTAAGCCAGAATATTTCAGCTCATCATTAATTTATGAGCAAATCCAGGAAAAATAAAGCGAGTCTTGTCTCTTGTCCTAATAATATCACACACAAAAAGTGGTTGGTACACTTGATTGATTGGTGCAAGGAGATCTACTTGAATGAAATAAACCTTGAATCATGACTTCAGTGTTAGCAAGAGTGATGGGCTTTAACCAAAACCCAACAGCCCCAAGCTGTGAGGAGATGGAGCTCATGTCTGACTGCTGGGGCTCATGGCTGCCACTTCTTAGATGTCACCAGCAAGTTCATTTTGGGCATTCTCAGCTTGTGAGATTTCTCACGTTGTCTTTGAACTCAGGACAAGACTCACAGGTTAATTACTCTTGTCCTGATCACTTCTCTTACAGGTACAAAGGAGCATTTAGCTCTTTTTGTTGGCTGAAAAAGTATCTCTGTGGCTCTCACAGCAAGCAGGCACTGAACATCCTACCTCCTCAGAGGTAATACAAGCACCCACCTGATTTTTAGAACAACCACTCTTCACTCAGACATTCATCTGTGCCATGTGGTGAATTTAAGTGGTCATGTCTCACTCATGCAGCTAATCTTTGTGTAGACTGGTGTCCCTATAAACTCACCAGGTTCTCAGAAAGAGTTGAAGAAAAGCTTCCATGGCCAGCTGAAGACCTGGAAATAATTGAATTGTAGGTTGTTGGCTGACTGACTTACTGAAATAATTATTTTAATTCCAAGGACAACTTACTGTTTAATTAAAGAAATGTCAGATAATTGAAGTCTTAGTTGTGTATCACTTTGAAATTATTGTTCTTATCTAAACACCAAAAGCTGTTCCCACATAAAAACAGTTCCTTGGTCCTGCCTCTCCATCTGACCTCTCACAGCCACAGACCTGTGCAGAGGAGCAGAGCACCCAGGTGGGTGCAAAACTATCCATTGGCAGTGAATCCACTTCCAAAGGGATCCATGTCCACCCCAGTGGATGCAAAGTGAGGGGAAGTTGCTGCATATCAGCACAGCCAGGCTTTTGTCTCCTGGCACTTGCTGGATGCTGGCATTGGTGCTGATACTTTCACCTGAAATAAAACAAGGTGGAACCAAACCAAATCTGAACCAAAATCAACCTCTTCCATGACTATAATAAAGGTAATGCTTTTCACTTCAAGAGCTTCCAGCTTTGCAGCACATTTTTCACCTCTGAGTTTGCTTTCCCCACTATTAATCCTCTCCTAACTTTTTCCAAGCCTTTTTGGGTCAGCAGGTACCTGGTTCTCACTCCAAGAGCTCTATGGTCTTCACCTTACCCTGGCAGTATTTACAAACAGGGGAGTGACACAGGACAGCAACAACCCCTGCAGGCCAAAATGTATTGCTGTGCAAGCTGGAGGCCACTTTGGACCTTTCTAAAACCCAAAACCAGCCACTGAGATGTGCAGATGTGTAAGACTCAGTTAGAAAAGGGTACAAGAAGAACTTTAATGTTATTGGGGATGAGGGACCTGAGATCGTTTTGCTCCCAGCGTGGAAAACTTACACATCAGGAATTTAACCCTCAACATTCTGCCCTTTGGTTCCTGATGAGCTACTACTACTGGAAACATGAGTTTCTCTTAATATGTCACATTTTTGCTCCGTGTTACACCTTACAGGAATATGAAAGGAACAATTACAGGGAGGGTCTGACACACATCAAGAAATATCTAACAGGCAAACCAGGCTGGAAAAATAGATGGAAGACTATGACCTGGGAAAGACTGAACCCCAAATTTCTCTTTAGAAGATATTAGCAGGTAAATGCCATGTTTGTATTCATGGACCTTTTCTACCAGCAGTTTAAAGGCAAATAAAAACAAGTTGCTACCCTCAAGAGTTTATAACCTTTTGCAAAGAGACAGGATATCTATAGTGGGTGGAAAAAAAGAAGTCATTACTCTCCTCCTTTTTACAGATGGAGACAGAGATCAAATAACATCTCTGCTATCACACAGGAAGTCTGTGGCAGCACAAAATAGAAGGAACTGGGATTTTCTGGAAGCAGATGCTCTAACCACATGCACCCTTCTTCCCTCACTTCCCACATATTTTTATTTTAACAGCCAGCCTTGAGCCACTGCACATTGAAAAAGGAAATGTCTCCCTTTACAACCACCCAACATCAGTTGAGTTTTAGTAGGATGCTTCCCTGGTTTCTCTGGGGAATGGTGAGGGCTGGGAAGGGCAGTGGGTGAATTTGAGAGGAGCTGGGAGATGCAATGCTTCATGGCTGGAGGAGGAGCTGTGGGGATGGATCCTGCCTGTGCTGTAGGAGGGTGTGCTGGACATGGGGTGCCCACACAGCACCCCATCTTTCCCCTTCCTGACCAAAGCACCCGCTTATTTTCCCATCTGAACGATGAGCAGCCCAGCCAGAGCTTGGAAGCACATTTTTGATCCGAGTCAGTGACAGATGAACGATTTGGGGGTTATCGCTAATAAACACCCGAGCAGCGTAACCAGAGCCAGTTTTTCTATTGTTATGATGACACCGATACAGCGTTGATGCTGTTATGGCCGCGGAGCTCGGGCTACATTATCTTTTTGCCTCCTTTGCCAGGTAATTTGAGGNCTTCTGAATGCTGCTGACAGCAGGAAAGGGGCTGCTCTCTCCTAGGAAGGCTGGAATGCCGTCATGCCAGGGCTCTCATTCTGGGCACTCTCCTGGATGTGAGTGCAGCCTGTTGATTATGCAGATGTGGAAAGCAGGCTAAGTGGATCCGATAACCTGACATCCAAGATGCATCCTTTCCCTTGCTCAGCCCTGCTCACCTGCTTCGGAAACACACACGAAAACACTCCGTTTGAGCAGTCCAACGCAGGCCCTGTGCCCATGGAGGAGGAGAAGACAGAGGCAGCCCCAGCAGTGTGCCTGCAGCCATCCACAGCAGCAGCCAGCAGCACCGAGCACGGAGGAGAGAGGGACAGCGAGGAGATGTTCAAAGGCAGCAGACGCTGTGACAAACAGAGCCGTGCAGGCAGCAGCTCCAGCAATCACACTGCTGCTGCTCAGGCAGTGCCTGCTGCCACCCAGCCATCAGTGTTCGCTGCTAAGGAGCTGAGCCAGGAAGTTATTGCACTCTGCACTCACATCCCCAGGCCGTCCATCATCCATGTGCCAAAGGTGAGTGTTCCAGAAGTCCCTGTGCAGCAAGGTAAGAGAACTGCCTCGCTTTTACAAGGTATAAAAAGGGTAGGGAAAAAAATATTCATGGGAGCATTTACCTTGTATTGATTGGCATGCAGTCAGGAGGGGACTAATGGCTGTTCTCAGTAGAATAATACAATATGACAGCTATAACTTTCTTGCACTATTATCAGAAGCCTTAGGGGGTGTTTGTAATAATACCAGGCACTTTTACAGTGTATTTGGATCACTTGCCTTCTCATCTTTTGTTGATCTTCACTTATTTTGGATCTCATCCAAAATCCCTTGAAATGGACAGGTATCATTTTTTCCCCCCTGACTTGGGTGAACACTGCATTTTTGCCACCTCAGTCAGGTGCCTCAAGGCTGTGGCACCAATGGCTGCAGAATCCCTTTTCCATCTTATTTTTAGCTTGTGTGTACTTGGAGGCAACAGCAAGGTTCTGAGTGCAGTTTTGGTGAATTCAATTTATTCTTGCTTTAATGAGATCACAAAGCTGGGTGTTTTGCCATTGTTACTACTAAAATAATAAACGGTAATGGACAATAGTGCTGTTCTCATTTTCTCTTGGCTAGGTAACTGGGAATCACAGGTTATTTTCCCCCCATAAACACTGAGGAGTGGATGGCCCATGTGTGACTCAAATTTTTATGTCACTTTTGTTTAGGAGTCCATTTCTCTCCCAATTTCCCTGCCAAATCATGTATATTCAGAGTGCTGCTGTTTGCTTCCTTTTCACATTCAGGTAATACTGTGTTTGGCAAAGATATCTGCCCTTCTTGTAGAACAAGTGCTAGAAAAAGGTTTAATGTGAGACACAGCTGCTGGGATTAAGACACTTACAATAATCAGGGTTTCCAAGTGAGTTATGCTACAATTACCAGAGCTGGGAACTCTGTAGGCCACCTCAGTCCTGTTGCCATCAACCACAGCTCCTACACAGAATATAAGTTAAAAATACAAGGAAGAAATGGAGCTGCCCAAGAACAAGAATTTGTAGAAGGGAGAGCTACAAAGGTGCTCTGGATTTTGAAGAAGAGCTAGCTGGTCATTATCTGGGGATGGAGTTAGTATATTTAGTCTTTCTGACATTCAAGGAGCCAAACCAGATGTTATCAAGGCCTCTCTCACCAGCTGTGGTTTCACTTTTTTGTTTTACTTCTGTGAAACATTTCTCTGGTTTCACTTTCATTGTTGTTCTCTTCTGTTGTGTTTTTTGGTTTGGTGGGTTGTTTTGTTTTTCCTTGCTTTGGAGGTTCAGGGTGGATGTTAGGGAAGGCTTTCTCACCTGGAGGGCAGTGTAGCATGGGAGGAGATCACACAGAAGTGATGGGTATGCTGCACTTGGAGGATTACAAGACATGGCTGGACAAATCCAGGGTAACCTGACATACCCTTGGCAGCCATCTGGCTTTGAGGAGGAGGCTGGAAAAGAGACCTCAGGAGGCTCCTTCCAGTCACCATTTCTGTGATTGTGTGATTGTCTGGATTTTGGTGCATGCATGCAGCTTATAAGCACAAGGCATCTCTTTGCTGTCACTGGGACACCCTGTGGTGCTCTTCACTTTACAATGGTTTTCTGACAGGTTCTCCCCTCTGTCTGCTTCTACCTGCTCCCTTCCAACCTCTTCATCCTGCATTCACTCACCTGCTGCTCTTCTCTGTGCTGTCAAAACCACTGCCAACACCCCTCCCATGCTGTGAGTGTTGACTGTAGAGATGTTCCTTATGTTGGGCACAGGCATCTCAAACCTCCACAGGCCTGTGGTGTTGGAACAGGCAATGCTGAAGGGTTGAGACTGTGGAAATCCAAAGATGCTCCATGCCTATGCAGTGCTGGAGCTGGGATCCTGCTCAGCCAGGGGTTTCTCCAGGGGTACACACGGTCCAGTTTTGGAGTAAAATTTATATGAATCTGCAATCAGAGGAGGAGTCAGGAATGTGCCCCATGCCTCTGGACAATCTGTGTGATTCAAATTCAATCATACAAGACACCACTTCAAATCTTTTATTACTGGTTTTAGGGATTTCTTAAGAACAAGCTACAAAAGAAACATCTATCAGGATGATGTGAGGTCCTGTCCTGAAGTTCCTGCTGAATACCTTCTTCGAAGCCCCTTGATCTTTTCCTGTCATTAGGGAGATCTGCAAGGAAATTCCTTGTTAGAGCAGGAATTGGGCTTTCTGCTGCCTCTCACTATTGGGATTTTTCTGCCACGGTCTGGTTGGTGAAACTTGTGAAGTCCCACACACAAGGACTGTCCCACATTCTGTCTCCATGGCACACACAGCCCAGATGTGGCATCTGATCAATCCCAGGCTGTCAGGGCACTCTGCAGGCAATGGGATGAGATGATTTTGGTGGCAAGCTGGGGAGAAACAGGAGACCCACAGAGCCTTGGTGTCTGAGTGTCCATGCCCCCTTTTCTGTGAGACTTAGCAGCAGCTCTTGGTACCCCACAGCAAAGCCATGTCCTCCCTCAGCTCTGCTCCTCAGCTCAACTGGTTTTAAAATGTTAGTACCATCACTGATTGCCTTCTCAGGTAAAGAGAAAATAAATAATTGAAGCAAAATAAGAAGGGGGGGCTGGCTATTAGTGAAGACTGTGTGATGTACTGGTTGGAAGTTGGAGTGCAGTGGGTGGAAGAAGGAACGCAGGATGTGGACTGACTCTGGTGGGTTGAGGCTGAAAGTGTGGCATGTGGAGATACTGGGGG
>VWYP01008936.1:90278-187286 GCA_013400435.1 Pycnonotus jocosus | reverse complement strand
TTTTTGGTGGTTCTAGAAAGTATTTAGATCATATGGAGTTAATATGGCTGTTTTTGGGACTGAGGTTGTTAGACACCCAATAAAATTAGGAAAAGAATTAGGAAAAACAATTAGGAAAAAATTCTTGTGATTCACACTAAAATAACCCTGAGAAAACAGTAAGCTTTTTGCTTTTTGTGGGTTTCACCCTGGACGCAACACCTGCACCTGCTGTGCTTCACCTGCATTAGCTGGCAATTACACCAGATGTGAAAACTGGCAAAATGGAATGCATCCTTGTGCCAATTCTTCCTCCTCTTATTGTCCTAGCTTTCACTCCTTCTTTTAGCTGGAAGGCCTGTAGCTGCAAATTGGGCTTCTTGGTCATGTCACCATTCCTTTCACATGGGCCACTGTCAAGCAAGAAAGTGCCATGGCAGACCCATTCCAAGATTAAATAAGTTACAGTTTTCAAGGATGACATGTACATATTCATAAGGTCCATCCTGAGACAAAAAAAAAAAACAAACAAAAAAACCCCCAGAAGTAATGTTGAAATGGCTTTTATCTCTTATTGTTAAGCTGTAACTGAGGAGTAAAGTAAGTTAAAGTGCCAGTTTAGTAAGTGTCCCCGTTTACATCTTTGTGCACAATTCCTTCCAATAACCAACATGAGAAATGGTGGGAGGGGGATTCCTCACTCCTGCCATGCAAAGGGATTTTTTTTTCACAGCACATCGACATCTCTATGTACTTATTAAACAGAAATAATAAAAAAAAACCTGGAAAAAAACCTCAACCATCTTGACAGTCACCTCCAGCACGACTTCTGTCAGATCAAGGCCTCACCAGGATGCCAGACATTGCTGCTTTGCAAGGCAAAGGAATTCATGGCCCTCTCAGTCTGTGAGGCAGCACACCTTGGCCAACACCAGAGCTTCCAGCTCCTGCTGCAGGGCCCACAGGAGGCCAGGAGACAATAAATGCTGAAACCAGCGGGGACAAACACTGCCCCTCCTTTGGGATAAACGGGAAAAGCAACCGGACCAGTGACTGCAGCATGGCAGATGCCACTGGAACAAAAGGCATGGCCATGCCCTGGGTGTGTGAGGGAATTCAAAGATCCCAGAGGAACAGAGGAAGGAGCAGAAACAAAAGACCACTGGAGAAAGCCAGGCCTCATGCGGGCCAGCATGGCTGGGCTGAGCAGCAACTGCCGGGTGAAGCTTGGACGAGAAACTGAGCAATTACCTCCTCTGATTGTTTAAATCCCTCCTGCCTTCAGAGGGAAAGGGCTCTGGGCAGTGACAGATGGTCCCTTGTGAGCCTTGGTGTGTTGGTTGGAGACTCTGGACGTGTCCAGCCAGCCCGTCTGTGCCCAGCCTGCAGCAGCAGCAGAAGGCGGCAGGGCCTGCGCTCACAGCCCAGACACTCAGCCTCAGCTGCCAACAGAGCTGGGTTTGCACTCAAACACCACAAACTGCTTTGGGTTCAATGGCCAAGCTTTGGTTCTGGGAGAGCTATGGGGGTGGCTTCTGTGAGAAGCTGCTGGGAGCCACCTTCATGTGTGGCAGAGTCAATCCCCGGTGGCTCCAAGGATGGACGCGCCGCCTTCTCCAGCACCATTTGGTGGTGACACCTCTGGGATAACAGATTTGAAAAGAAAGAAGAAAAAGTCATGGTGCTCAACCTCAGCTGCACATGGAGCTGGGTTTGGACTCACACACCAGACACTGCTTTGGGTTCAATGGCCAAGCTTTGTTGTGGGGGTGCTGCAGGGGTGGCTTCTGTGAGAAGCTGCTGGAAGCTGCCGTCGTGTCTGGCAGAGCCAATCCTCAGTGGCTCCAAAGGTGGTTGTGCTGCTGGCCAAAACTGGGCCAATTACAGATGGTGGTGATGCCTCTGGGACAGGAGATTGGAGAAGAAAGAAGAAAAAGTTATGGCGCAGTTTTGTAATTGCGGCCAGAGAAGAGCGGAGTGAGAACGACTCTGCAGACACCAAGGCCAGTGCAGAAGGAGGGGAGGAGGTGCTCCAGGCACCAGGGAGAGACCCACAGAGAGGGGAGTCCACACTGCAGCAGTTCTGGGAGAACTGTTGCCTGTGGGATGGACTCACACCGCAGCAGTTCTCACATTTTTGTTGCTTGTGAGATGGACTCTTGGTGGAGAAGTTCACAGAGAACTGTCTCCTGTGGGAGGAACCCCATGGTGGAGCATGGGAACAATGCTTCTCCCTGAGCAACAGGAGAAACCACAGGCAATAAACTGACCATAACCCCCATTCCTCTCTCCCTGCACCATTGGGGTAGGAGGTAGAGCTGGGAAGGAGGGAGGGGTGGGGAAAAGGTGTTTTAAAGGTTTTATTTCACTTCTCATTATCTTGCTCTTTGTCAGTAATAAAGTCAATTAATATCTAGTTCAAGTGTGCTTTGTCTGTGACTGTATCTAGTGAGTGATCTGTTCTGGCCCTTATCTCAACTCTTCATTCTATTTTGTCTCCCCCGTCCACCTGCAGAGTGAGTGGCTTTGGTGGGTGCCTGGAGTCCAGCCAGGGTCACCCCATCACAGTCACCAACACCAGAGCCTGAGCTCGAGGGGTCTCTGCTTGGGGGACAGGCAGCTGGAGGTGGGCACGTTTTAAGCCAGGCCACAGCAAAGCCACTGTACCAAGGTTCCCTAAATCCTCACCAATTCCCACACAAACAAGTGTATCTGGAAAATAAGCATTGAAAATGCATGTCTTCAAAATCCACCTGTTTTCCTGGACAGAAGTATTGCTAGACAGAAGGCTGGGCAATGGAAGATCAGGAAGGGCAGCAATATGAGGATTCACTGTAGTGTGCCATTGGCATTGCCCAGGCACAGGGGAAAATAGAAGTCCAGAGAGGAAAAACAACTGTGCTACAGGAATTATACTGCACCATGCTGCAGACCTGGGAGGGAAACTGGAACAGTGGGGTCACCTTTTTCTGGCATTGCCAGACTTGAATTCCTACCCAGAGCTCCTGAAGCAAGTTAAATGTGTGTGGACTCCCAGAGGTGCACACACACACACACATGACAAGATTTACTTTAAATCTGGAAGCCTCTGGGCAATGTTTTAAGCAAAACATTCCACTTAATAAAGCTAATAGCCAGGCACTTGGCACCTCTTTGAACCTGTCTCATTGCACCCCAGCCCAAGTGCCCCCAATCAGCATTCCTCCTGACAAGTTTATACTCTAATTGATAAAATGAGACTAAGTCCTATTGTGCCAAAAGGCAGTATCATTTCAATTCCCTCTATTTAAACAATTGATAGCTCTCATACAGAAAGTACAGTACTTGAGGTAAGCAAATTACTTTTAATTCCCTACTTTTCTACCTCGTCAAGTATTTTCTTGTGGATAAGCAGACTCCCACACCTATTCTGTTCTGTAACCCTTCTTCCATTCATCATCATCAATCTGAAATGAGGCCCTTGAATATCCCACCACTCAACACAGCATCTTTGTTTATGCCTGGTTATGTTTAACCCCCAGCTATCTGCAGAACAGCCCTCAAGGAGAACATACCAGCACACGCCTGTGATTGGAAATGCAGGAGTAGAAAACAAAGGGAGAACTGACAGTGCCCTGTCTGGCAAGGCAGGAGGAAAAATCCAAAGTGCTACACTATTTCCCTGAGAAAAACAGCAGAAACGTTGCCTCTGCCCACCAGTGTGGGGCCTCCAACAAAAAATGACATTTGTGCTTGTCTGGGGATAAAGAGCTCTGCAAGCAAAACTTTGCTCTGACTCCCAGCTCACCCATACAGTGAGAAGAGTAACAAAATTTGCACAAAAAATGGAACCACCAGGTAAGAAATAAGTAATATTCAGAAGTGGCAGGCCAGAAAACATGTGACACAAGGAGCACTGTAAAAAATGCTTAGCTGTACTCTCAAATTTTATACAGTTTTATACAAAGGGATATGTTAAAAATTGCCCCAGATTTTAATTTTCTTCCTCAAAGACTTGTAGTCTTTCCTATAGTGAGAAGTGGGTGGTTTTCATATTATGCATGCTAATAACAATGCTAAAAAATCCACCCAGCACTCTTCACTGAATTAACTTTTACGGCTTTTTCTTGCATTTCAACATCATTTAGCACAGCTTTAGTGCTGCTGTGTTCATACAGGGTCATGTGAAAAGACCTGGCAGGAATAGAATGGTTTTATTTTTCAGACCCTCAGAGACAAGGGGAAAAAAAAAAAAAAAAAAAGTCAGTTGTCAGCTTGCAAAGACACAAAATGCTTAGGATTTTTTTTTTTTTGTGAGAGATTTGCTGAGAGGGGTGATCCTAGAGGGATGAGACAGATAAGCTGCTATCCCATAGGATTCATATGTATATACTCTACAAACATGTAAATATTCCCATTTTCAAGCAAACCATTGCTGTGCATAGCTCAAGCCCACATGGCTGTGGTCACATATCCATGACACCAATCACAGCAAATGGTCTAAGACTTCTCAAAATTATAACCACGTTTAGATTCAGTAGGAAGGACTAGCAATTTGTTAGAAAACGCTCATTTTCACTCTACTCACTGAAACAGCAGTGTCTTTCCTCAAAGGTGTAGAGAAAAAATAATTGAAGTCAGAAGGACAAAGGTGACCTGGCTTTGGCCACAGCAAAGACCATCAAACCAGAGTTCTGGAGCAGAGGAAACACACAGTGATTTTCTTGCCTCCCTGATGGTTATCAGCCCTGTTTTTAGGGGCTGTGTATGCTGAGCATGCACTACCTACACACACAGCATTTCCATCCTGCTTCTCTAATTGGTCTAATCATGCATTTCATTATTAAGGTAATTTCTAATGTCACACATTGCATTAGCCAAGTCCTCCAATTTATTTTCTTCCCCACTTTTCTCATCTAATAAAGGAGAGCAAGGAAAAAGAGGAAAGAAACTCCCCGTGTTCAACACTGTTAAAACTTAACCAAGCTCTGCCAGGTTTTGAAGTTCACCCTTCCCAGAATTAGGGCAACTTTACTGCTGCTGCAGCAGAGACACAGCTTCTCTAGAGCTGGGTTTGTAGGGCATTGGGACACTGTTTTCCAGCTGAAGGGCTGTAAATGGGTGGCTGGGAAATGCCTCCATCCTCCGCAGCTCCCTGCAGCCCTGCCAGCCAGAATTCCTGCCTTTCAGGGCCCATGGGAGACGGATGAGTGACTCAGTTGTCACTCAGCATCAAGGAAGGGGATCCTAAGCCACGGGGCTGATAATTTCCAGTTTGTAAATCCACTAGAAATACCTCCCTCACCCTTCCTCTACTCACCAACTCCACAGCTTACCTGCTTTTAAATGGATTCACCTATTTCCTTGCTGTCAACTGCTACTAGTCTGCTTCTAGCAGAAGACATTGTCCTATTGGCTCAGTTCAATTAATCATTTCAACTAATGGCTGCCTAATTTAGCTGGCAAAACACCAGCAACTATGCTGCTATTCCAGACAAAACCAAATCCCTAGGGCACAGTATCAAGGCCAGGGTGTGGGGGGGAAAGGTGGGGGGCTGTGATCAGATCTGCCCCACTCTGGAATTGCTCCTGAAGCCCTTCCAACCCTTTGGAAAGTGCCTCAAGGGACACAGGGACATGCTGTAAAGGCAGGAGCAGGTATTGCCATGATTGTCTATTGGCACATGGGCATCACGTAAGCCCTGGCAGCAACCTGGACACCTGAAATCCTGAAAAGGGACACAGAAGAGCTCGGCATTAGTGTGTTGATGTTTTGTTTGTCTTCATTATGTAGTTCAGTTTGAAAACTGTTAAGATGCATATTGTAAAGAGATCAAAAAGATCCTTTTTGTCAGGTGGAAGGGGTTAAACTGAAGTTTGAAAAGAAAACTTTTGAGAGGTTGTTTCATACAGAAATTCAGAAAGGTGAAATTAAGATGGTTTAGTCTCAGAGCTTTTCTCTGAGGAGGACCAGAGGCAGAGCAGCAGAAGGGGACAAGACCAGCACTTGTGAGCTCCCAGCCCAAATCCCTGCAGCAGCCCAGCAGCCCTCTGTGTCGCTGGGGTAACCCTGCTTCACTCTGAGCTTTTGGTGTGGTGCTGACAGCCAGGCACGAAGGAAAGCTGGAAAACAGCAACGTGCTCTCTTGTAATCTTGCTGTCTCGCCTGGGACACTCCACTCTGAGTGATAAGACCAGATCAGTGGTGATGGCATCCACAGCTGAGAGCAAACACCCACTGTCTGCCTTTCAGTAGCTTCCTGGGGCTGGCTGCTCAGTTTCCTAATACCTTCAAGACCTCAGACCCATTTAAACTAGACACTATTTTAAGGAACTCGATGCTAAACACATTTCTGCCATCAATAGGAGGCTGCCTGACACCTCACAGCAGATAGTAAAAGGGTTTTTGCCCATTCACACTGATCATAAGACTTACTTAATAGCAACTTAGTAAATTTGATGAAAAAAGCTCCCAGTTTTCAACTAAAGATAGAACTTGATAGATTTATTTAATAAGCAGCTGACTTGAAAAATGCGGGTGTCTTCAGAGTGCCACAGATGATCCTGCAGTGCCACTCAGGCCACCTCCCTCCTCCGTGGCCTTTGGTGCAAAAACCTTCCCAAATGTTAAATGTTGCCTAAACAGAGATAAATTTAGGAACTCTGATTGACTGTTCTTTGCCACAGCATGACTGACAGCTTGCAGAAACTAGGGAGAGAATTAATGTGTTTAACAGTGCCACAATAATCACAATATATTTACATTTTTCTGACACATTAGTCAAACATTTATCACTTCTTAAAATGCAGCTATGATACTTTGTCTAAACTGTCATGAGTCACAATGTAATTACATGGTAATCATATGGCAATTAATTTATATGATATTCATTTGAAACAGAGAAGAATTAGGGTTGTGATAGCATGCAAAATTAACAGGCACACCAGACAAGGAATGAAAATCACGCCACTGGAAAAAAAAAAAAAGTAGGAAAATAAATCTTAAAATCAGTGTTTAAACAAATTGCTCCAAGCTTTAGAGAAACGCTCTGAGACTAAACCTTCTTAATTTCATCCTTCTGAATTTCTTTATGAAACAACCTCTCAAAAGTTTTCTTTTCAAACTTCAGTTTAACCCCTTCCACCTGACAAAAAGGATCTTTTTGATCTCTTTTCAACAAGCATCTTTACAGTTTCCAAACTGAACTACATAATGAAGACAAACAAAACATCAACACACTAATGCCGAGCTCTTCTGTGTCCCTTTTCAGGATTTCAGGTGTCCAGGTTGCTGCCATCATGATGCTCATGTGCCAAGAGACAATCATGGCAATCCTGAGCTCTCCTCCTTCAGAGATCTCCAGCCCTGCAATCTCTTTCTCTGATCTATTAGATAGCTGCAGGTCAAAACTCAAAACTCAGGCACCAAGCTCTGGTCACCAAGCTGAACCCTTTGGTGATGGGAAACTCCCAGAGGGACAAGGTCCAAGGGAGGCAAAGATGGCTCAGCCACAATTATAATATTCCCTCTGTCCAAAACCTAGGAGCAGGATGACTGGGTGAAAAAGACACAAGCTAAAAAACCAAAGACTACCTTCCAAATATGAAGTTCAGAACTTAAGCAAGGCCTTGAACAGCAACATTTTAATGGCATTAGAGAGCAAATAGTAAAAAAAAGAAAAATATGTCACAGTGAAGAAAATTAAGATGCTGTATGTGGTAAATTATTCCATTTACAGCTTCCTTTTAAAAAGTCATACTAATTAATGACTTCAGCTAATCTCATTCTTATTCACAAGACAGCCTGTATTTATTTTGCAAAGAAAATGTTTAAATGGAATAGCCTATTGAGAACTTCCTAACTCATCTTCAGCAGTTGTCTTGGGAAACAGCACTGTAGTCATATTTAATACATGCACTGTGTACAGCAACTTTGATGAAAAGGGGAATGAAATTATACAATTATTGCATTAATTATACATTATACACTTTTGTTCAGTGGCCCTTAGTGCTTTTCAGAAGAGCTGGGTCACCTGGAGGAAAATCGCACTGCAAAGCTTTTTCATTAACACCCCAAGCAGCTGGAAGAACAAAACCCCACAGTTACTTGAAAACAAGCCCCATGCAGTAGATGAGGTGGGGTACAGGGGTCATGCAGTATCCTATTCCAAACAACCCCCTTATCCTGCTTTGGTGTTGGAAAATACTCAGTCATTCTGGCTCCTCACCTTGGGATGCTCTTGAAACATGTCTGGAACCGCTGGGTTTTGTCCAGCAGTTTAAGTCAGCCTGACACAGTGCTGCCATGATTCCCCTTATCCACACCCCTTATCCTCACCTGCTCTGTCCACCCACAGCTCCTGGCCCAGGAGCTCCCACACTCTGGGAAATGGGAAGCACCATTCTGGTGGCCCCCTTCACCAGGGAGCTGCTTGTGCATCTGAGGCAACACCACCCTGCAGGAACAGGTTCTCACCCTGTCAGGCATGTCAGGAAGCAGCAAAACCCAAACTACAGGACTCGTGTGCTAACTTAGAGTCTAAAAGTCTGTAGGCACGGCCACCATGGCAGATGTGGTGGCAGGAATAGCACTGTCCCCACTCCTCTGAGTCCCCAAGCCTGGTAGCCAGCCAGGCCACCTGCTGCTGGTCTCATCTTGGCAAAATCACCACACAAGTTGGTCTGAATGAAAAACCAAACCTGTTTCTGAGGAAAGACCAGAGGAATGGTGGCTGGCATTGCTCTGGGAAGCTCCAGCCACAACCAGAAGATGGCGGAGGTGACACCAGATGTGGGAGGGGACACTAACAAAGATGCAGGGGAACCTGTGCAAAAGGGTTAAGCTGGGGGGTCACAGCTGCTTGGAGCCTTTCCTATGTGTTGATTTATAACTTCTTGGTGTCTCAGTTGTGAAATGGGGCCCAAAACTACTCTGCCCATCCAACAGCAGAGAACAGAGCCTATCTCAGTCAGGACAGAGATGACAAATGACACTTGACAGCATCCCATCATTTCTTATATATCCCAACTTCATTGCCAGCTGTCATACTACAGAGCCACTCTCAGGCTCCTCCCCTGAAGTATGGGGAAGAAAGTAGTTATTTCCAGCTCCTGATCCCATTTACTGGGGGCCTTTCTGTTTGTGTAGTGTAAATACACCAAGGCTTAGGCAAATAATGAAAAAATAATAATGACCTAATTAATTCTCTGATTGATTTGATAAATGCTCTCCAAACAGAGAGGAAAATGGAATCATAAATAATGTACTCTTCCGTTGATGGAAACAGTTTTGAGCAAACTTGCATGTGGCTCAGTGTTTGCTGAGGCAGCTCCAGCCCATCCACAGGTACCACAGCTGCCAGGAGCTGCCAGCCTGAGTTCTCATTGCTGGTGCTCCATCTGATGGTTTGGGAGCAAGGTGGAGGGTGCATAAAGCAGCTGAGGCAAAGAGCTGTCCTGGTCCAGAGACACAAGGCAGCCACTCCTTTTACCCTCCCTGAGTATGACATGTGCACGTTAAGCTGAGCCAAGTCTGTGTTTACAGGTGGGCAGAAAGGCTTCAAGATTTTTGCCTTTTCCAAAGCCCAAAGTCCCATCTGGCTCAAGCCTCAACACAACAGGGAGCTGCTGTGCCTAGGCAGGAGCTGGTACCCCTGCACAGCACCTCTTACCTAGCAGTGCTTACCTAGCACCTCTTACCTACCTTCTCCAGGCTTTGGGGCAAATCCATCCTTCTCTCCTTGGCACATGCCGAGCTCACACGAGAGGCTTCAGCTGAACTTTGTGTTTGTTTCTGAGTGCCCTCCCTGCCTGTAGAGCTAGCACAGAGCTCTCACAGCGCATCTCTTTGAGGTGCACGGAGAGCAGGCTGGGCAAAGCCTCAGCAAATAAATTATTTATTGTATTATTGAGCGGGTTTAGCAGATCAATATGAAGAAACCTCCAAATGCACTGAAATGCTTAGCAAGGCAAAATCCTTCCATCCACCAGGACCAGTCTTTGCAAGGACTGGATTCTTCTCTGGATTCTTCTGGAGAAGGATTCCCAGTGCATTTATGTATGGTTGCAGTCAAACCCTAACCCCACTGCCCAGGGTGTCACCAGTCTGTGGACCACAAGACAAACACTTCCAAGATTTACCAGAGCTATCTTGTTCCTGCTTTACATGCTCAAATCTGTTTTCACAGACGACTCTTGATGAAAAATGCCTTAGCAGACTATAAATCCTGCCATCTCTTCTATGCCTGCTCCAGGCTCCCATTAAAAATGGCAAAGACAACTAGTTGTACATATATAAATTATACTTTTATGCATAAAGCCAGTCAATATAAAAGATCAGATCCAGCTCAATTACTGCTTCCATGACAGTAATGGGAAAAATACTCTACCATGATCTATTGTAAATCCAAGAGAAAAGGCTCCAGCAGGGACTGAGCAGTTCCTGAGCTAATTGTAAATAATTAAACGATGTAACAACCCTATTTACAATAATTTCAATGAAGTTCAATGATACACACATTTACAAATTTTATTACAACTTCTGTGATCTTCATTTTGTTTCATTCATTACATTTCCTATGGAGGCAAGAACTCTTTTTACTACAACAATACCTGACCTGCATTTTCACAAATAACTTGTTTCCATCAAATTTTAACCCAGCACAGAGAAGGCAGATTTGATCAAATGCCATGGAAAAATCCATCCTTATTAGTTTGGAGAAAGTTTTCAAAGAATAAACATATCAGAACAGGAGGGGGGGAAAAAAATCAATTTTTGGTTGACCAAAGCAAACTGCATATTAATCTTGAGTGTGGCAAACAGCTCTACCTGGGAAGGGGAAGGAAAAACACACTTGAAAAATCAAGGAGCTTACTGCTTTGAAGATTATTGGAACACATTATTTAAAACAAATTAAGAACCTGGAGATGAACAAAAAGAATTTAATTGTTGCAAAGAAACGCTTTGCAGGACTTTCAGTTTGATGAGTTAAATAAAAAGATTCCTCACTTGGGGCAAGCCAATTGACTTTTATAATTCTTTCACAGTTCAGCTGAAGTGTCAAATATTTCTACAGCTCTGGCTTTTACAGAAGCTTGCTTCTCTTGGTAACAAATCCTCCTTTCCCATCTCCCTCACCCAGATGCTGCAATCTACTATCAGGTCTCTCATAAAACATAACCCATTACTTTTTTTTCCCCTATTGCAGAAGACAGCAGGACAATACCCATCAAACATCCTTTCAATGCCACCAGAACAGCACCCACTCCACCCCAAGCCACCCCAAGCTCCACTCCAGCTGACCAAGATGAAATCCTACCACTGAGATGCTAAGAAGCCACGGGCAGCAGTGCTTGTGCTCATCTCTTCAGCTTTTTTTTGTTTTTCCCCAAAGGTTCTGGGCTGGGCATCACCTCATTCTGGCCTCAGTGATAACTTTCAGTGAACATCTCTGACAGGGGACAGTCCCCGAGGCTCTGCATGTGCAAACAGCACATATTTAAAGCTAAAATGGAATAATCCATTTAACTTGTAGCAGGAGAATGGGATTCCCCATTCACTGCAACACCTGGCTCCTGTATGGTGCCTATGTCTCAACTCAATCTGGCTGCAATTTCCATTACTCCAGTGGGAAAGTTTTAGCAACCTCCTGAGGGAGACTTTGAAAATAAAAAAAATAACAAAGTGAAAACCCCTGAATGAAAACACGAGGAATTGATGTAGGAATCTTAAGGGTGTGGAGGCTTTGGCTTCTTGGTTTCCTTGCCAAGGTTGGGATTAATACACGGGAAATGTAGGTTTCAAGTTCAGACTTGGATATTTATTATTTCCTATCTATTTACAGGCTCACGAGGTGTGAGCTCTAACTGACAAATTAGAGAAACAAGATAAAATTGAGTCCTTCTATTTCCAAGGTTATTTAAGCGATAATTACCCAATAACGAGGTGATATCCATATAATTTGACCCAATAATGGCCACTCAAGGCCCACAATGCCGACCTTTTTCACCCAATTACAGAAAATCACCCAAACTCATGAAGAAGAAGGAAGAAGAAGGTGAAGAAGGACTTAGACAACACTCAAAATCTTTCATCTTGACTCACATGTATTACTGTGCATTAAAACCCCAAAATCTAAGTTTCCAGAATTCCAGCATAGGGGTAAAAATTATTATGCACCACCTTACATTTCTAGGATGAAACTCTGCCAGGAACTGAGAAGTGAAGGAGGAGAGGTCTTAGGATGAACCAACCATGTGCTAAAGGTGAATGGGCAGCTAGGGTAAAAGACAAAAGAACAAGCTGAGGACACCTGGACTCCAGCACAGACAGGAGCACAGTCAGACAGCAGGTTTGCTGAGATCCCTGGGGGAAATGCCTGCTTGGCCATCATTTCACACAAACCATGGAGTGATCCAGCAACTGCTCTTTGACAGCCCCAGTATAGAAGGTTGTGGTTTGCCCCTCCTTGCGCTTAGGGACACATGTCCTGCCCGTCCTCCTGTTCCTCCTACCAGCCTTGCTCCACAGCCTGCCTGGTTTTTTGCCTCCCTTGGAAGAAGGGAAACCTCTGGGGAAGCATATCAGGAACAAATCGCAATCAGTCTTCATAAAAAATAACAACAATAAAGGGAAAAAGCGTGGCTGCCCACAACAGCTGGCAGCTTTGCCTCCTACGGTTACCTCCGTCGGCCGCTCCTCCACGCGCTCTCCTGATCGTGCAAAGCAAGCCAGAAAAACGAGGAGACACGGAAGAGGAGGAAGGAGAACCTCAGAAACAATAATAGGCTATGAATCAGAAATTTGAACAACAGCCTTTGGGTTTTTTTCCCCCCTCCTGGTAATATTGTTCCAAGCAGCATGGGCTTGTAAAAGTCTAATCACTTCCCATCTGGCTCATCAATCACACGAGGGAACCAGTCCCTCGCACAACAGAGCGAGCCTCAAATTGGCTCCCACCAATAATAAAAGATAGTGGAGAAGGACAATCCCTTCAGAGGATTGTTTAATAAATCACGTTTAGACAGGGGACACAAGAGAAATGGGAAAGTCTTAGAAGACCAGGGCCATTCAGTCCCACACGGCTTACATTATTGATACTCGCTTGCTACGACCAATACTCCTTAGTGGATTTCCATATTTTGATTCTTGTTATTCAACATCATCCAAAATTAAACATGAAACTTTAAATATTTAAAACCAGGCCAAGGTAGTAATTGGAGCTGATGGAAATTGCATGCTGGCACTATTCCTGCTGCGTGTGCTTGCCTGGCTGCAAAAATGCCAGAGACACACTGTTGCTTCTCCTCTATTTTTAGCAGTTGCTGACATTTTACTGTAATTTATTCTCATTTTATCCTCTCCTTCTTAAAAATAACAACAACAGTACTGTCCTAATAATAAACCAACAGCTCTGACATCCAAAAGGCCTTTTGGCAGAGGGCTGGTTTTGCCAGTAAAGGGTGCCCAAGCTTGGCACACACGGATGTCTTGCGAAGCACATCCCGTCTTTTAGTCATACATTTTCCTTTCAGTAGCCTTTCCTTTCCAATGCAGGGGCACAACTGTCAGCCACCAGCAAGAGCCCATTCCAGCCTGTATGTGGTGCATTTTTTGATGGCCTCCTCCTCCACTTTTATCTGTCAGAAGTATTAAAGGCTCCCACAAGCCATAAACTGCTTCTGACATTCATGGCTTTTAGATCCTGGGTTTCAAAGAACTGCTGAAGGTTATGTTGATTAAGCCCAAAGACATATTTCTAGAAAGCTGTAGCTTAAATAAAAAAAGGTGTTTTGCTGTCACAGCCATCAGCCAAAACTGTTGCTGAACCAGAGCATATGGGAGACGAAAGCCGTCGGAGAAACGTGTGATGTTCCAGGCTGCTAAGATTTGTTCTCTCCAGCAGAGATCAGAGGCAGTGGGAAAGCAGAGGAGGCATTTAGCTCAATTAAAAAGTGAACAAATAAAAACACAAAGCCTAGTATTGAATCAGATGATGGCCAATTACCTGCCAGTTAAGTGAGGGGTAAGAAAAACCATTGCCTCTTAAGACAAGAGCCCTTTTTGTTTTGTGAGAGCCCCAGAGGGGCACTCCAAGATGCCTCTGGAGGATGGAGCTGGAGATGTTTATTTAAGGAAACAAGAGAAACCTTTACTGGGAGCTTTCCTGCAGCCAAGATGAAGGCCATCTCTTTCTGCTTCTAAGTCCCTGCTAACCACACACAATGGGATTCATGCTTCTGGCAAATTAACATCCAGTGGATGCTGTCTGCAGCAGATCTGATAAGCATTTGCATCCACTACGAATTCATGCCATGATGGAGCATTAAAATTTCATGGGAGAAAAAGAAAAATTGAAAATTGCTTAAGGAGCTGTTGGGTTTAGGCTTCTCAGAGTTGCAGGGATAGTTCAGTCAGCAGACATTGTAAAACTACCAGTTGCTTCACCTAGACAAATTTCAGCCCTGATTAGATGTAAAAGGATATGTAATTTCCTTCCAGAAGGAACAACCCAATGCCTTGGGTACAGCAGGGGCTTTAGCCAACAACTGAAACTTTAAAAGAAAAAGAATGAGGAGGCCTCACAATCTGAAGGCACATTTGGAGAAAGGTGACCTTTTACAGGAGGAGCTGAGGTGCAGAAACCCAACCAAAATGATTTCTTTTCAAACTGAAATCTCAGGGAGTAGGTGAACTCTATTCAAAGTCATTTAAATAAATAGGCTTTTTATAACTCCTGGCTGCAGGCTTGGCTGGCTGCAACGGGTTTGTGCACGTGTGTGCAGATTACCTTATTCGAAATGCTTCCCTTTCAGGGCTGATATTTTCAAATTCATCTTGTTAGATCGAGCTGAGGACACCAGCCCAGGGAATGCTGAGTGCTGTGAGGTCACTTAGGAGCCAGCTGCTCCACACCTCCCAACACAGGGCTGTGTATAACCCTGCTTACAGTGCTCCCCTCTCCCATCACTCTGCTTGCAGAGGCAGAAAGCTTCCAAATTCTACCTGAAAAATCCTCTTTTTCAGAAAACAGAGATGGGGTGGGTAGTTCACTCCCCGCCAGTGGCACAGAAACACACTGGGGACCTTACCACTGATAACCTCCATGTGGCACCTGCATCCCTGTGATCCACCAAGGGAAAAGCACACTAATTAATCACTTCTTCCATTAAATAAATACTACACCTTTTGGTCAAACACCAGGCTCACAAAGCCAAAGCAGAAGCAGTATTTTAATGTTTTACCAGCATTTGCTTGGTGAATGCTTGCAGCTAGCTCTGTTTAGGCACCAGAATGAGCTGAATTGATCCCCAAGCAGGGGATGGCAGGGCTGCTGTGAAAGATGCCAACATATCCATGTTGGTATAGATTTACATGTGCTGGATCAACTCTGCCCAAGGAAATGCTGGCTTGTCTACTAGGAATACCTCTAGCTATGCCATTATTCCATTATTTTTGGGACTCTGCTGTTTCTTAGCAGAGTCCAGGTGTGTGCCAGCCAAGCACGCTCCGCATTGATTCGCAAGGTGAGGGGTCTTCATTGCAAATGAAGCAAAAGTTCTCAATTTCACTGAGAAACTTTTGCTTAAAAGGCCAATAACATCAAGTAAAAATCCATGTGAAAACACTTGCTTTGCAAGGACTGATCTCACTTGCAATATGCAGTGCTTTCCAACAGGCTCTGAGAGGATGTATTTGACTATACCTTTGATCACTTTGAGTGATTAGGGTGTCCCCCAACCAGGGACGCTTACAGGAAGCACAAGAAATAAATGCCCTTTTAAGCACAGTTTATTCTTATATATGCACTGTTCTGCTAAAGTAACTCCTAATGAAATGAGCAGGACTGGCTCCAGGAATGAATGAATACTCACTCCCTGGTGATGGGTATTTATGTGCAGGGACAGAGGGTCTGTAATGCAAGATCTATCCTTAACGCCTGAACCCATTTTATCTTCATTCCACATGATACAAGTGAACTGAGTGTTGTTTTGGGACATAATTGATCTGTAGCTGAAACAAATCAGCTCTGCAGCTCCATGAGGAGATGAAATAGTGGATAATCTGTAGTCTAAAACCAGCTGTTCTGCTGAGATCAAATTATTGCTTTGGCACCAAAATGATGAGCTGACAAGGGAGCGTGTTCCAGCACCTGCCGTCATTACTGGGCACCGCTGCCGTGACCTCTGGCCACGCTGCTGCTAGGCACCAGAGATAATTGACAGCACAGCGGGGTCAGCTCCCACTTCCTAAACTGATGGACCTCACCTGCCCTCAATTCTGAATGTCAGCATTTCCAGGGAAAAAAAAAACAGGCAAAGGAGGCGGGCAAGGAGGACGCCCAGCACCGGTTGGAGAGCTGGGACTAAAAGCAGCAGCAGCAAAACCTTGTAGGTCAAAGCTGAGCAGCTGTCTCCACTCTCTACAGTGGTTATAACACAGCATAAATACCTGCAAATAGAATACATAAATACTTAAAAGTATTTAATACTTTTAAGTATTAAATACTGCAATACATAAATACTGTAAAGATTTTCACCTGATTTCTCTCTGCCTGCGTATCGCTGATGCCTATTTGGAGCTGAAGTTCATCACATCCCTTCCTGCAGGGCCCTTCCACAGGGATCCAGGCATTTAACGTTGTTTTGAATACATTTCCCTGTATTAGGGAAGGTATCATGTGCTTACAAGAACGTCACACGAACGGGACAGAAATGCGGGGAGGTCACAGGTTTGCGGTTACCTTTTCTTTTTCCCTCATCATCTTCTGTGCTCCCCTGATATTCAGAATGGATTTTGTTTTCTTAGGCCTTCACTCTGCATCATAATTTTAAGGGTGAAGTGTCATTATTATTCTTCAGGTATGTATTACACCACAGGGTTGTTTTTGGTTTACAGAATTTAAGCCAACCCTGTTGCACATCTCAAGCTCCCCTGTCTGGAGACAGCAACATAAAGATACTTCTACCATCACCATTGTTATCCTGAATTAGACACCAATTTGTAATATTGTACAGCTTTTTTGCTGGCACTTTAGGATCTTAATCAACCCCAAAACATCAGAATCAGCAGTAAGTGAACATCCCAAAACATAAGAAATCAGAATAAGTGGTGACATCAGGGTCTGGCCACCACTCAAGCTCCTGGAACGCTTGGCTACGAATCTCTCTTTTACCATATTCAAACTGAACAGCATTTACTTTGAGGGTTTCAGCTCCATGTTGTACTCATTAAGGTTGTTTTCTTAAAGCATGAGCATAAAGTCTCTCACAAAATGTATTTTTGCTATAACCACTCTCCAGTGAGCAACATTAAGCTATCAGTATTATTTTTCCTGCACAAAACAGCGCGGGTTTGTCAAAATCAGCGTGATATTTCTGCCTTGCCTTTTGACATTTTCAGGTTTATTATGTTCAGACGTTACCTCAGAGCACTTGATTCTTTCTCTCTGGAAGGACTAATGACCACCAAAGGGGGAAAAGAAGCACTGCATGGCTTTCAGTACAGCAGGCAGACTCTATTACCCTTTGAGTTAACTTCAAACATTGAGTACCAGTGGATGAGACTGGTTGTGCTTGCCCTGTGGAAGTACTGCCTTGAACTAGGACTAGATCCTTGACTTTTTAACCAAACCCTCCCCATTCCACCTTCCCATGATGATGTATGACCTCAGGCACATCTCCCCTGAGAAGTCAGTGGTGCCTGGTTTCACGTCCTGCAGGATTCAGCACTCAAAATCAGATCACGTGTGGTTAACAGAGATATTCCTGCTGGCTGCTTGTTGGGTTGGACAAACCCACCCTCAATCCCCCAGTCCCACAAAGGCACATCTTCCATCAGACCCAGGCCAGCTCCAGCCCCCCAGCCCCTCAGAGCGGCCCCACACAATGAAGCAGCTTTCACTAGCGCAGATCCATGAAAAAGCTCCCCTGACACGCTGTTTTTCAGGAGGATGCTCAGGAAGGCCAACTGCTCCCTCTGCCCCAGCCTTCCTGGGCACCCAGGCAGGATCCCCACTGTGGATGCTGAAAGCTGGCCAGAAAAAAAAGTTAGACAGACTTTCCCAGGCATTGCTCTGGGGGAGATGTGAGAAGATATTCCAAACAATTTCTAATCTTTGCACCTGCTGCTTTTCCAACTTGTTTACTTGCAAAGATGTTTACTAAGAGGCATTGGTTTGAATGACCAATCATGTCCAATTGCATTGGAACAATGTATAAAAAAGGTTTGTTTTCTAATAAATGCTGCTATATGACCTCCAAGAAGATTTGGAGTTTTATATCATTATCCACCGTCCCTAATACATATTGATACTGTGTGACTGTGGGGCTGTAATTTGTGGCCAAGTTTGGTGATCCAATTCTGCCTGAGTCCAGTGTGTTTTTAGCCCCATGAAGGTGTAGCAAGCTCCGAGAGTTAACCAGCAACCTCACAGAAATGGCTCAAGAAAAATTAACGAGACGGCTGATCAGATGTGTTTTGAAAAAGTAAACATATTTTAATAAAAGAGAAAACAACAAATAACACAAGACAAAAGCATTAAAGCCATGCACAGTTCAGGGAAGGCCCTTGCACCTGCTAAGACACCCAAAAAGCACTGAGAGACTCCATGCTCTCTCTTAAGTACCCAACGATCAAGGAGGGGTTTTTTGGCAAGCTGCCCAATAGAAACAGCTACAGGTCTTGAGGTACATTTCAAAAATCCAACAGGTGCCTTTGTGCTGGCACTGGGCCAATTACAATGAGAGAAGCACAGAAGTTTCTGGTTCTTCTTTCTTAAATGTCCAGGGGTGAAACTCAAACTCTTTTCCTAATACAGAAACATCGGCTTGGGCGTGAGGGTGCACTGCAACAGTTTGGGGTGGGAGCATTGCTGCTGAATTCTGCAATCTGCACGATTGTGCTGACATTTCTGAACCATAAAAGCCCTGCGGCTGGCATCTACAGAGGAAACCTTTAAAATTGATCCAGTTTAGCACAAAAACAGTTGGCTAAGCCTCAATCCGTCCCTCTGCTCCTCCACCCCTTGACACAGCTTACAGCAAAAGACTTCGCTTTTCTTTTCATATGGATTTTAACAGTAATTCAAGCCCATTGATCCAGGACTCTGAGTCGGTGTATTACAACGAAAGATTATTCAGCTCTCTCACAGTTGGTTTGTCTAATTTAATTCTACTTCATAGCAAAATGGGATGGGGGGGCAGGTTAGAGGAAAAGCTGGCAACGTATTGCCTAAATGCTCAGGAAAACAGAAGAATGCTACTCAAAGGAAAGCATAACACATTTCCACTTGGCACAGGCTGCCATACCTCAATTACATAGGCACCTATATCCCTCTCCATACCTCATCTGTGCTCCCAACTTCCAGTTCTGTTCCACTAAAGGATTTGAGAGGAAGGATGGACAAAGAGGAGAAAAAATAAGCCTTAATGACATCTGAGCAAAGCTTGTCAGAGGACAGAGTGAAATGGTAGAGTTTTTACCATCTTCTAGATGGGGTTAAGACTTCAAATCTCATTACACTCACCATTTACACCACATAACCTTTCTTTCTATGCTTGAAAGAAAACTGTTCATTTGCTTTACAACCTAACAAATCCATTTATAATTTAAAAGCGTTTGTTACCACAGTTTTTTGGGTGTTTTTTTTCCATTGGTTGGTTTAACTTTACTCTGCTGTTTGTTTTTCTTAAGCTTTAGTAAGGCCAGCATTTCCAGTCCCCTTTGCAGGGGAGAGGTTTACATTTAAAGAGTAAGATCATTAACAACAAAAGGTAGTTGAAAGTGGGGGTATAATTGGTTTCACTGGCCAAGAGGGAAGATCAGCTTTGAAGAGACACAACACCTAATTAAGAAGGTTTGCACTGTTTTATTTTTAATGCTGTCCTCCTCTCCACTACCAACATTTTTACAGTTCTCATCCCAGCAGTCTCTGTGGTCTGGCTTAGCCACATGTATTTTGCAGACACTCAGGCATCAGAGCCCTTCATGGATGGACAGAAGGAAGACTTTGACCAGACACAAAATGATGGGAAAAGAAATAAATCAACAGTCTGTATTTAATTTCAAAAAATTAACAAGCCTAGACAGAGCCACAAATCCAAACTGTTATTTTTGATCATGTTAAATATTTGACTCCTGGTCTGTATTCTCATCCTCCACACATGACTCCAGCAGAACTGCTGCCAGCCTGCACCCATCCAGCATGTACCTCTGCAAAACTGGGAAACACTCTGCCTGGAGCAGTGATCCTTATTGTCCTGGGCACATTTTTGGTCCTGAAGCCTCTTGCACCCCATAATTTCCCAGCAAGGTGGTGGGGGTACCGTGGAAAGGCACACTGTCAGGAGCAGGGGCACTCCCATGCCGTGCATCCCACACCCACCTGGGCACCCGTGCCAGACCCAAAAGCTGCCAGAGGGGCCTGTGAGGTTCAACAGGACCAGTGAGAAGGACAGACTGCCACCTCACATCCCAGGCAGGACAGGGGCAGCCCCCAAGCATGGAGGAGCTACCCTCCATTACCTCCCCAGTGCTCTGCTCTGCCTAACCGAGGGCAGCTCCACTGCAACCACAAAAATGGGATGGACAGTGAAAAGGATATTGCTGATCTCCAGCATGTGTGTGGGTCTGGGCTGCTCTGAATAATTTAATTCAGGCCTCTTTGATCTCTCTCCTGATCTAGAGTGGCTAACACTGCCTTGCACATGAATCAGGCAGGCTTCCCAGGCAGCTGGGGATGGGGTGCCTCCTATACAATAGGAGCTGAATGGGAAATGCTGAAAGACAATTTAAAGAGACTCCTTAATCAACCTGGACTTCAAACCTTGACCTCTTCTCTCTACACATGATACAGCTGAAGGATGCATCCCGTTATCAAAGGAGACACAGGGAAAGAAAGGCTGTGGGAGAGCTGGGGAAGCTCTTGGATCCTGCCAACCCAGAGAAGGGGCAAAACAACCCCATGGTGAGATCCACCCCCAAGCCCTGCAAGAGCTCTGCCAGGGGAGCCTCTGAACTCCCCCTTCATGGGGAGACACCACCTACTCATCACTGCATCAGAATGACAGCATGAGTTTTATACAGCAAACCAACCACAGGGGCATGGACATGGGGATGTGGCTGCTACTGCCCCAGTGGCTTTGGCAGCACTCACAAGAGCAGCCCAGTGCCATCCCCATTAGACTCAGGCTATCCTGGAAACCTGCAGCCATCCTCCATAACAACCTCCCCCCAAAAAAATGCTTCCTGGGGAGCCTCAGAGCACCCAGAAGGCACAGACACAAATCTTCACACCAGTCCATCACTGCACCTAAACAGCAGTCTGCATTTCCACAGCACCCAGCTCTGCATTTCCACAGATTCTAGCTCTGCATTTCCACAGCATCCAGCTCTCCTCCTAAACACAACCAGTAATTTCAAACGTACCTTGCATACCAAGCCACCAAAAAATAATTGCTAAGTGATGTATGCTAATGAGCATATATTTGGTTACAGCTTGGCAAACTCAGCTTGAGGATTAATTGCATATTGACCCAGCCCTTTAGGGAGAAGGAAGGGGAGGTTTGGGCAGAGTCCCTGGGCTACCAAGTTGCATCCAGCAGCAGCAGCCTGAGGCTTTGGCACAAAGTGAGCAGCACCTTGTGCTGTGCTACAAAAAAATGGGTTGAAACCATGACAGGCAGTGCTAAAAAGGGGATTTTGAGTATCCAAAGAAGGCACAGGGGCTGCTGAGACCAGCCTGCAGAGCTGCAGGGACATACCCGAATTACAGACAGCTGTAATGGGACTGGGACAGCCCAGGAAAGCAGGTGGTCTGTCAGTATAACACAAGGAGGGTGAGCAACAGAAGCACAAAAATAACGTAACACCTCTGAAGACACGGAAGTCAGAAAGTGCTGGATGCCTTTTCCCTACCAGCTGGGGGGCTCTGGATGGAGCTGGTTCACCCCATGTTAGGGGCTTTGTGGAGTGTGGTGTCTGTCAGTATAAATGGGAACACCAGTCACCACCACAGTGCCTGGTATTCAGCTACTCACTGTGCCTGCAGCATCTCAGTACCCACTTCCAGGCACAGGACAGGCCTGGGAGACCATGCAAATCTGTGGCATTCCTTTCCTTGCTGCCTAGCCATTTTGGGAAGAGTGTAAACTGCTGTGATTATTTTAAGCTGCCATTTCTACACAAGCAATGGGAAATGGCAGAAGAAGCCATTCTCCTGGAGCAGAGCTGTATCACATATGCCTTCTGCAATTAGCCTTTGCTCCCACTCCACCCTCTGAGTCTGGGATGCAGCTCACTTTAAACTCAGCTCAGGTTCACCCAGCACAGCTGGCAGCTGATCACAGCCAGTGTGAAACATTTTGTCCACGCCAGAAGCATGGCCTGGCATGCAACTGGTCTCTTGTAACCCACCCAGCACAGCAGTTGTGCTCAACAGCAAGTTGGAGGTGTCCTCTTTCCACCTGGATTTGTGTGGCACGTACAGCTCTGACCAGCACACCTCTGCTGTTTATTTTGTTTTCTAACAGGTAAGGTCCTGGGAGGGCAATTAGGAACACAGAAATACATGTACTCAATTTCCATGTCTGTAATTAGGTGGAGGCCACTTTGCCTCTCGCCAGCCAAAGACCAAACACACACTGGCAAGTGATGCAACACACTGCATGACAAATGCTACAGGGCAGCCTTGCCCAGCAAACCCCTCCTGGAAATCCCCATTCCAGGGTAGGGCCACACTGCAATGCTTTCCTGGCACTTCTACCAACCATCCCGTGGCACAGAGACTCGGCTACCCCCAGAGCCTGTCTTTGTGGGAACTCCTGACAGGCACTGGACTTCACAGCCCCTTCTGCTGAGCAGGGACCTTACTGAAGCCTGGCAGCTGGGCAGCCAGATACCATTTGCTGCAGAAGGGATGCAGAGCTGTGCTGCCAGGGCTTCAGGAGCCACATACATCACCACACTGCCCTGCCAAGCAGTGCCCTCCCATCTCTGCACGCTCCTCCCTGACACATCTGTTCAGAGGTAGACTCTCTCTGTGCCAACATCTCCTCCCAGCTCTGCCACCAGAGCTTTCAAAAGCGTCTGCTCAGCCCTATTTTGCTGTAAAATACCAGAAAGCATTTTGACCCCCCCACTTCTTTTTTTTTAACAAGCAGCAGCTCCAAATGCCATGAGGCCAGGCAGCATGCTTTGCAACACAGCCCTTCCCCTGGCTCTCTGGCAGTCCTCACCCCACAGAGGGGTCTGTTTCACCAAAACTTCCTCCAAAGATTAAACACAAGCAACAGCTAAGACTATAAAGTCCAAATGGCTGAATCCTACCTGCTAAAGAGTCTAAAGGTGACTGTGAAGAATGGGCTAAGGTGGGGTGTTGCAGCAGCCCTCTTGTGAGAGGGTAGAAATGAGCCCAGACACAGACTCCTTGTTTATCACAGCATGAAAAGGGCCCTGGTTTATTCCTCTTTCCAGCTCAGCCATCCTGACTCCAACCATTCCCTGACTCTGGCTGCAGCAGCTCCTGCTGGAGGTTTCCCCTGCAGCCTCTGCCTGCTGGTTATTCCCTGCTGAACTCTGCCTGCAGGGATCAGTGTGCAGACTGTGACTGCAGGCTTTGACCCAGCTAGACTGTGACTGCAGGTTCCAGCAACAGGCTCTGACTGCACACCCACACTGACCTCACTGCAGGGATTCTCTCTCTCCAAGATCCTCCTTCTTCATAATTCCTCCTCCTTCATAATTCCCCCAGCTCACCCACTCCCTTTTATCACACTTATCTTTATTGGATACAGCTGTGACTCATCAAGGGCAGGGTTGTATTGTAATTAACACAGCTGTTGTTTATCAGGAGCTAGGTCACCTGTATTCCCTTCTCCTACATTGGGGCTGGCAGGGGCTCTCACCAAGCACGGGGCCATTTGTGCTGACAGAGGGGAGGTGGGGCCCTACATCTCTTCAATAAATGTAACATACACCATGAAATGTCCACTCTTAAATGTCAGACTGCAGCCCTGCAAGTGTGGCTGGAGGTGCCACACAAGCAATGCTGAGGTAACTGAAAAAAAACCAAAACCAAACAAACATAAAGCAGTGGTAGATAACTTTGGAAGACTGTTGATTGCAGTTAAAAATGAGTTTCATAATCACTTGGGAGAATTATGGCAGTGAACAGCACAGAACTTTGATCATGTCTTTAAAAATAAATAATCTGAATTGATTAAATAAAATCCGGGCACAAGAAGACAATTTACCGACTGTGAATTGCTAAAAGCCAGGGGATTAGTCAAAGATAACTCTCATTTACCAAATGTGTTTAACAGAAGTACTTGCAGAAGATTGTTATGTGATACACTAATTGTGTATTTTATTCTGAAAATTGAATATGGCGATATTACTAAGAAATATGTACGGCCCACAATAGGAACTGTCAGCTCTGCCAAGCAAAACTAAAATAGGTTCCTCCTTCTGTTCTTCAAACAGTTGTTTGCAATATGAACCAGTGAACAATCTGAGCTTTTCTCAAGGTTTTATTTTCTGAAGTCCAAAGCAGGGAAGTAAATCTCAGCTCCCGCCTGGACGAGACTCAAGACACGCACCAGCTCTAGCAGCTTATCTGGTTTCATGGAGCAAATCCTAGTGCAAAAGCCTGGCCTGTGCAATTAGGTGAAGCATGCTGGTGGGTCAGGAAGCAGTGGGAGATGGGGCCCCACCCCTTCCCACCGTCACTGCTGGCTCGCAGTGAGCCTGGACACAGGACAGGGACAAGGGAGCTCCCAGGGACTGCTTGCCACCCAATTATTTGTCCTGCTCAGCTCAATCACGCTCTTGGCAGCACCTCTGCCAGTGGAGAGCCTGCCTTGGCTGTGACAGGGAGGTGGCACTGCAGCAGCCACGGGCTGCATTAACCTCAGCCTCACTCCATTGCCAAGGGCAGAGGGAGGAATTCAAAAACAGAACAACCCCTTGTACGTTTTCTGTGAGTAGACTGAGCCACAGAAGAAGGACAAAGCAAGCCAGCTATCAGCCCACAGATGTCAGAAATATCTTTCCTTGCCCAACACTCAGGCTTAGACACAATTTTTTTTCCTGCTGCTAAACACTCCTTTCCTCTGCCACGACTCCATTGTGGCCACAGCACAGGGAAGCACCAAGCAGTAGGAACAGAGCTGGCAGAGCTGCAGGGCAGCACATGCAGAACACAAGTTCATATTGCAGTTGCTCACAGGAAAGCAATACCAAGATTATAACACAACCAGGAACCAAAATAAAATATATTAAAGTAACACAGACTGTATGTACTCCTGCTCTGCTCACATATAAGAACAGCAGGAAAAGAAACAGCTGGCACGTGCAACCCCTTCTTACAGAAATCAAGCTCCTCATGAACTGCAGGCCTGGAAGTTTAAGCGGCTGAGCACTTCATTCAAGTGACAGGCAGCCCCTTTTAGTCTTCATCAGCAGATATCCAGAGAGCTAACTCACAGACATAAAGCAAATCTACTTAGGGAATAAATGTCTAAATAAATATGAGAGATGGAATGCTGATCTTTTAATGTTCCTCTGCAGGGTAAATAAAATTAGGGGGTTTTTTCACTTCAATTCATTTATGCTATTTGTTTATTACTGCATGATGAAAAGGCTCAGCATGCCTACAGCTTACCAGGTCTTCCCTCTGTCCTGGAGCAAGAAATTGCCCAGCTAAGCTGAGCACTACAGAGAGGGCAGGTGGGCACACAGAGCCATGCTCATCATCAGCTGGGGACACAGATAACCCAGGGTTGCACCAGCATCTGCCTGGAGCATTTCTGATGGAGGAAGAGGGCAATTACTGCCACAGAGACTGAAACACTGGAGCAGGCTGAAGGAGCGTGATGTTGCATGGCGAGTTCACCGTATTTAAGTCTGAGAGAGACAAACAGCCTTTCTCTTAGTTATGTCCCATCTGCCACCTTCATTTGGCCATTAAAACCATTTTTAATATGATAAAAGGAGTAATACTGCCTGACTAATGAATGTCGAATTATCGGCGTAAATGTGCCAACATTTATTTATTTATTTGCCTCACCGAGAACATGTTCTCTTCTGTTTGGTTTTCTACTTTAATGACTACAATTTATCATACTAACTAGGCCTTCCAGTTTGCTGAGTTTTGTTTCGAGTTCTGCTTTTTTTGCTGAGACATCTGTGAGGGAGCAGATGCAGGTAAGAGAAGTAATAAAACTAATAAAAAAGCAATAGTAGCTGTCACCAAAAAGCACAGGTGACCAAACCACCTTCATTTACCCAACAGGGCCTTCCCTTCTCGTTCTCATTTGAGGATTTTACTGCCTTCTTTCCACCAATATTTTATGCTGCTCACGGCGAGGAACGCTAATTCCTAATTTCCAGGTAATTTGCTTTCCCCACCTCTCAGCAGGCAGCAGGAGCAGGAAGGAAAGCCAAAGCGGAAGGGACGGTCTGCGATGAATTCGAGCCACGCACCATGGCCCAGTCAGGGGTTTCAGGAGGCATCTGAAACTGCAGAGATGCCCCAATCAGAGCAGGGATCCTGCCCTCGCAGCAGGAGGATCTGCCACCTGTCCAAGGCGTCGGGGGACGCTGGTCCAGCTGCACGGAGGCTGTGTCTATTTCAGAGCAAGAGCATATGTGTTTTCCCCACCTGTCACAACTGTGAAATGTATGGATAGCGTTTACTTCCGAGGCATTCGTCACCCAAATTAACAGCCAATCTGTTAGTCTGAGTGCAATTAGCACCCCAAACTTTCCTCCAGACACGTCTGGTAGCTGAGTTTTGCTCACAGATCTTTCAGCAGGCTGGTGCACACTTTGAGTAAATATACACCAATGTATGGAGCGGCGAGGCTGTGAAATCCCTGACAGATTCAATGTGAAGCCAAGCTCAACACACTGCTGGAGGCTTGGCTTTGCCTTTGCTAGAAACTGTGGTGGAAAGTTCACAGTTTTACAGACTGAAATTGAGCACTCAGCTCACCCGAGACCCAGCAAATGGAAGGAGTGAGTGTAACCCAGCCAGCTGGGGCTGCCTCCCACCGCCTCTTCCTGCTGCCGGATTTAAACCGCACCGCTCCTGCCACATGAACCCACCGCTCACACAGGCATCCTGCAACATGACATCAGTGTTTTTAAGAGGTACAGGAGAGCAATATGAGCAGTGTAAACCCTTATCTGTGTCATGGAGAGTACAATCACAGCACAGACTGCAACCACACCGGCACAGGCAGGGCCTGGCCATTTCTGCTCTGGCTCTCAGACCTACCTTCCATATTACAGCCACATCATCTGCAGCACCCTCAGATGCCCACCTGGATCACTCCTTTAGTGAGATATTTCATTAGTCATAAAGGATGTGAAATGCCAAATAACGATGGGTTTAAGTTCTTTGAACTCAATGTTCACCTTTCTCTCTTGTGGTTGCCAGCATGGCAAAGGGGTATCTGCAAACCATGCTGAAATGTTCCTCCACAAACCCAAAATCTCATGTAAAGAGGACTGAGGGAACACACAACCAAGGCTCCTTCAAAGCAGCGCAGCCTTCATCTATCACAGACTTCCCCTGGATGCTGGAGATTGTTAAGCTCGTAGCTCCAGTCTCACACCCAAAGAAGGTTTCACATTCATTCAGCAATCACTTTTTGTCTTTTTCTTAAATGCTCCACAAACATTGTCCCGGAGTTCTTCCCTTACTTAGTCTATAGATCAATCCCTATCTAGCATTTTATTAGGATTAGCTCCTCCAACCCTCCAGTATTCATCTGCATGATTTTCTGACCTTCCTAAACCCCACCTAACCTGCCCTGTACCTGCTGGCAACACAAAGTGAGAGACCTGAGAGGTGCCACCCCCTCCAGTGTCCCAGCTTTCTCCTCCACATCCTGGATAAACCTAAATGACTCACACTCACAGCACCTGTCACAGCAGTGACATTGCTCTTGTTCTCTGGCATTTTCATCATCCTCTTCCACCATGGGGGAGCTGGTGGGAGAGATGCCTGGTTTTTTCCAGCCCAGCACCCATCGCTGCTGTCCCAAATGCAGAGGGAAGGAGAAGAGCAGGCTGCTTACCCTCAGGAAGGAGAGGTCTCTGTTGTGCTCGATGCTGGTGATCTCCAGGTTGCCCATCACGACCTCGCAGTTCTCATAGTACTTGCGCAGGGCCCGGTACTGCTGCTCCAGGTCAGACAGGGAGCTCAGCTTGTTCTCAGTGCCAGCACACACTGCAAAAAAACACAGCACAACCAATCAGGCCAGTGTGGAACGGGGGCACTGGGGCACATAAAGAAATAAAGCCTGTACACAGTGATGTGGGGAGTCACAACAAAAATCTGCAATGATTCACAGGACTGGGTCACACAAGTCACGCTTGAATACCAGCAGCAGAGATGGGAAAGCAGGAATGCAGCCTGTGATCATCTCGGCATAAACACCTCTCCTCAAATGGGCTGAACTGCTGGTATTTACCACCAAATGCAGAAAGGCTGAAAAGGCAGAAATGCAGGGAAAAGGCCAAGCAGGTTGACCCCAGCACCCAAAATGTCAAACCCAAGTCTCAGCAAACCCCTGCCGATTCCACCAGTGACAGAATCAGACACTGGGAAGAGGCACTCCCATCATGGCCTGAAGGTTACAAGGCTGGAGAGACCTGTGCCTCCAAGCTGACCTGGATAATTCAACAATTTTCACTACTCTGAATAGTATTTTGGACAAGCCAAGAGAAACCTGAGCAGAAGACTTACACCCAACATCGTTTTCCCTATCACTTTCCTCAAGACCCCAGCTCTTCCCAACTTTACACAACTCAACAAGAGAAAAAACAACAGCAAAAAACCCCTTTATCTTTCCAGGAGTCCCCAGGCTGAATGCACAGCGAAGACATGTCAGGAAATACCATCTCAATACAGTTTTCAAAGGACACCCTTTATTATTACACTGCTCTGTTTTATATTTTGAAGCCCAGCTAAAAGCCACCACAGAATATCAGCTCAGCACATCAGCCTGTTGTCATCATGCAATGACAAAAAAAGAGAGAGAAGTACAGAAGCAGCATTTTACATTTTCACACACTGCTCAGCCTGCCTGGACAGCGATGCTGCATAAATGGTCAAGTGTGGGTCTGGGCTGGTTTTGGGTTGTCTGTTTCAATGCACTTATTTTTCCTCTTAATCAACAGCTTGTGGGTTGTTCTTATCTGTGAGCAAATTAATCTGGGTATATCTAAACTTTTGAAATGGGCATTATGTTATGCAAAACAGGAGCCTGATAAGAACAACATTTCTGGAGCCAATCCCACTTCTGGATCAGATCAATATAAACAAAATTCTCCATGACTGGAGGCATAATCAGTAAAATTGGCTAAAATATACTCTTTTGAAGGGCGCAGGTCCTTTTTATAAATACCAAAAGTAATTAGGTTTTTCAGAGTACTACAATTATTGACTGCTTATTTACCTTACCACCTTCCCTTTTTTTTTTCTCCTCAATAGAAATGAGAACAATTCCACTCTCCATTCCCTCTGTGGTCTCTCTGCTGCAGAACTGTTTGCTCTTGTGCTGGGGCAATTCAAGCTTCCAGCAGCTTCTTGGCAAAGGCCTTCAGGAGGCAGCCAAAAGCCCATGACCTGCTCAAAGTTTTCTCCCAAGGAAACTCCCTCTGCCCCAAAAATGGCAGTAAAGTCTGTTCCTGTTGATCCACGACTCCCACAGGGAGGGCAGGCACAGGCTGGTTTCATTGCAAACCATTCACAGGGTGAAGGATCAGATCATTTTTGGGTTGTGTTTTCAGGGGCTAAAGAGCATAGACCAAAGCTGAACAGGCACTGCAAGGGCTGTTTTTCCAAATAGGCATTGGGTCTACCCACCTTAGGAAATACTGGAGTATTATTTTTTTCTGTGACCTGGTAAAAGTAAAATTTCAAAGTTCTTGCTTCAAAAATTTGAAATATTTGACCTATGTTCATCATACTGTGTTGAAGAAAAACAGAACTGCTTGGTTTGCTCAGGTTTTAAAACATAAGCTCCCACCTCATTTTGAGGCTTAACTTAAAAGCATGAACATTACAGTTTTTAGATTTTCTGTAAAACCTTACCACTTAGAGTAAATCACAACTAAACATGACTTTATTCATAATATTTTTATTTTAAGAGCTTTTTTGGGAGATTCCCGAGATGAAAAGACATCTTGGGAATCTCCCATCATATTGGGACCTCACGTAGCTCTGGTGGACTGGGAGCACTGGAAGGATTAAGCACTGCAACTAGGAGATGGCATATCTTTCTTTTCAAAATACAAAGGCCTGTCCTAGCTCATGCATACAGTTTTATTCAGAAACACCCTTGAGACCTGCCCTTGTGTGATAACTCTTCAGGGAGATTTGTGCCTGTGCCTGCCAAGACACCTAAAAATTCTCACTTAGCAATTACAAAATGGGTTTGTGTGTTTCTTCCTTAAATACAGCAGTATCTATTACAAGACTGATCATATTTCCAGCCAGGTAAGTATTATTCTGTCTTGAGGCTCCAGAGGACTAATAAATACCTTCACTTCCATTTTGCAATCCATGCTAAGGACCAACACAGCTCAGAACAAAAAAAAAAATGCAGGTCAGAAAAAATTCCTGCAGCTCAGCTAATAAAGCTATACACTGCAACAGTGATATTCCATGTTGCACACCCATTAAATGTTTCCTGAAAGCTAATGCAGCCATTTGTTTGCTGTGAGGAGGCAGAAACACCTGGAGCTTGTTCTTGCAAGGGGATTCAGCAGGGGTGAAGCTGGCCCAGATGTGAACCAGGGTTACGAGTTTTATTTGATTTGAGATTAATTTTGCACAGCCAAACCACTGCAGTAACTACTCCCAGTTTTTGATATGGCTAGTAATCAATTCTTTTGGATTAAAAAAAAAAAAAAAAAGACAAAAACCCTTTTAAAGCTAATTTAAAATAAATCATGCTGATCCTTTAAATTTATCTCATAGCAATTCCACGCACTTGATGTCCCTCTTAAAAAGAGACGTTTCCTTCAACAAAAAATTGGTCACAGATTGCCCCAAGTCAAGTCACATACCAAAAGTGATTATCCTGCATCAACTGAGGAGCATAAAAGTGCACTTTTTTCCCCCCACTGGTACCCAACCAGCAGTGCAAGTTGATGCAGAAACAGAACTCAGAGCAGGAGAGAGCTCTGACCTGCACAACAAGCTGAAGTCACAAAGCAAATTGTGGGTATAATCATGGATCATTAATAATCCATTATTACAATAAGTCATTAATCTCTCTGTCTCAGCTTTGCAATGCATGCTTTTGATGCACCTGATAATTATGTCATATTCAAAATACAAAAGAGGAAACTATGCCAGTATTTAAGAAAAGCAGGTTAGGTCCTTCACTCGCAGGACAGTACCTCCCATCCTTCGCAGAGAATCCTTTAGAAAAAAGAGGTAAGATATGCTCTGGGCAGGTTTTTCAAGGTGAAAAAAGGCATTCCTGCCAGGAGAGAGGAAATGCTGCTGCCATGGACAATCACAAAGGTGCTCCTGTTGTCCCACTGATGCCAGGGAGCCAAACGTGGGAGGGACACAGGCCAGAAAGCAGGCTGTGAGCTGGTACTTAACAAGGCTTGTGCCCCATTTTGAGCCATATGAGGCAATTCCCAGCTGCTTCCAGGCAGAAATTATTGTTCTGGGTCTGATTTGCCAAAGTAGTTCAAAAGTAACCCTGTGTGAAGTGGGAGCTGAGCAGGAGTCACACAGTCCCTCTGAGCTCAACACAGAGCAGGAACATATCCCACTCACCTCCTGCTCCTCTCCTGCAACAGCAACGGGCACCTATGTGTTGTAGCAGCTCTTTAAGTGCCAAAATAATATGTATTTGCAGGAATGTTCCAGCTGTATACAGGCATAAGCACAAGCACAACAAAATGTATTCTTTTGTCACACCATGCAAAACCACCATAATCTGTATTTCATGAACCCTCTTCAAAGCACTTTGTTGTATATTGTTAGGTGTGTTGTTTAATACAGCCCCAAAAATGGATGAGCAGAAAAAAAAAAAAATCAAGATTGTGAGCTTTAACTGTTCCTGCAGCAGAACTCTGCTGGTTAACAAAAAATACTCATTCCCTGTCTCTAACACAGGGCAAAGAGGAGCAGCTTCAGCTGTGCCTGCAGTTTGAAGCTGCTCTTGTTCTTGAGTATCTCTGGTCCCCTACTCTCTGCCTCGCTCAGGGGAGGCCTTACAGGGGAGTCTCCACAAGGGAAACACTCCAGTGCTCTTCACACCCAGGAAAATCAAACTTCCCCAACATTCTGCCCAAGTCTGTGGGGGAAGCTCCAGTCTGACCTGATTTACTGGCACGCCACCAACCCCTCAAAACCNAAAGTGTCAGACCTCATGACTGTTTGTCCATTTTGTGACCATTTTGGGTCCACTTTGGGTGTAGCTCTGGTCAGGCTCTTGTCCTGCCCAAGGTGTAGCCCTAAAGGCCTTTCAATAAACATCTGCTTTATTCTCCAGCTCTGTCAGTCTCTGTTCCAGGTCAATCTTCCCAAGGCATCACATCTAAACATGTTTGGCCATTCCTGCTGTTTCCACATCCTGACAACAATCCTCACAGCATATTCATGTGCAGAGCCACCCACCACTAAGATTATCCCAAAGCTCAAGGACATGCCTCTTCCATCTGGGAAGTCCCAAACCAGCAACAAGCCAGTGGCCAGTTCTCACCTGTACCCCAGTCTTGGGAGATTTTGGGTGGGTGCTGGAGCAGGGCACTGCTTGGTCATCACAAAAGTGGATTTCAGGCATTACCACAAATTCACACTTCACATTCAGTTGTTTACTTAATACCAGCTACCTAAAGTGACAGAGTTTCAGCTCCTAATGGCCCCAATTACAACAGTAATAATCATCTGTATTGAAATGAACTTATGTTTTTCATCAATATTCATGTGCATGACTTGGAAATTAATTTTCCATTGACATTTTTTCATAAAATAGCCCAATCATTCAAACCCTCACTTAAAGGTGGCAAATAATGGAGACATTTAAAAATGTCCATTAGATTCTGCTTTTTAGCCCATTATTTTGCTCTGCTTTGTTGATGATAAATCTATATGTTAAATTAAGAAATCACGCTTCCCTCCATCTAGTTCTGCTTCTTCCAATACTAATGGATTTTATAATCCTCTCAGCTCAACTTCTGGAAGGAGATCAACTTGTTCTGTTTCTTATTCCACCCCTTTCCAGATCAGCCTACATCTGGAGTGAAAAAGAGTGGAATCCATTATCTCCACCACGGTCACCCCCACCTGAACTCCCGGAGTCCCGCTCCTCTCCCAAAGCACACTCAGAGAAGCAGGGATGAGGCATCCTCATCGCTAACTCCAAGGGAGTTATCTCAAGCATCTGAATATATCTTCCTCTGAATCATAAAACATTTATTATCATCTCTTTGGCAAGGATGCAGGAGAGCAGTGCATTTGCCCTGCACCAGCCTCTGCCCAAAGGCAGCACAATCTCCCTTTGTCAGTTTGTCAAGCGGGCCAAAAAACACAAAAGGAGGCTTAAATTCTTGGACTTACTGGTCTGAGGAATGTCTTTATAAAAAGGACAATCACACATTCCTTCACCCCAGAAAAGATGAGCCCAACAACAGTCATCATCTCTTTCTAACACATTCCTCTCCCTTACTTCCCCCTTATTTACTTAATTAGCTGCATTTTTACAGACACCACCATTATCAGGGTTTCCTGAAAGGCAGCTAACAAAGCTGTTTGTTAATAATTGCAAACACTGGTGGCAATTTGTTAAGACCCCCAGATGGGGGGGAATACTCGAGCTCCTTAAAGAACAACTAATTACCAGTGGTGCCACAGCAATCCCCATTCACTTCTTTCTGCTCCATGCTCTCAGCAGCAGCCTGGGCACCCTGTCACGCAGGCACACAGGAAGGGGAAACACACTTTTAATCCTTTCATTATTATTTTACAGTCCTCCTTGAATGAGCTGAATTTTCTTGCAATTAGGCACGTCCTGATGAAGCGAGGGCTGTCTGCACTTACAGACTTGCAGATGTTTCCCATGAGAAGGCAAAACACTCCTGGAGGTCAGCAGCCATTTTCCTGCAAACCCGGTGATTTGGGAAAGTGCTTCAGAATTGGAGCCTTTCTTTCCCTAGGTGGGAGACTGTAATGAAGGAGAGCATAATTTTCTCTGTACTCCTAATTAAAAGCTCAGCTGGCACAAGTGTTTTCCTTCCGCAAGGTCTGCTCTACACTAGAAAATTATCATCCCATCTGAATCCAGTTGCACGCAATCAACCCGGCTGCCACGGAGCCCTGGACAGCCACATGGCCACAAGAGGAGCTCAGCATGGCCACCCAGCTGCTGCCCAGCCCAGCAGGGTGTCACTGGCATGAGGTGACACCACACAGGCAGTACAAACACTTCCCCATAGTATTTCTTCTCACATAGAGAAGTGGTCCCTGGGTTGGATAGCACCAGGGACCAAAAGCATTAATTTCCTGAAATTTGGTCACTAAAATCTCAAGTACCATCTCATATGCCTTTATATAAAAGCTTTCCAGCACTTCCAGAAAAGTTGCAAGCATGTGTGTTACCAGCCTGGTCCCACCTCCAAGAGAGGCTGATTCCACCTACAAAAGGAAGCTCATTTCAAATTTTATGAGCAGAAACAGCTGGGCACAGTAGAGACTGACAGTGATTGTGACTCCATCAAGAAGGATTAGCTACGTGTGATAACACTCTTCTGAGCTGATGGAACCTTCTCCTTGTGCCAAACTCTCCAAAATCCCTTTGGTGGATGGTACACAGTGAATTCTACTGATGTGTCTTCCTGTTCACACCAATCAAAAAATCACCATCAAAATGTTGACTGGATTTATACAGCAACATTTCAAGGATTTTCACTTGTACTGACTGTGTCAAGCCATCATCACCAGCTTGTTTTATGCCAGTATTTCCAGCATTGTTTCTCTTTTAAGTATGCCACATCTATATTATGGCACAGCAACCGGAAAGGAAAAAAATAGGAATAATGTAGTGCAGGACCTATATCACACAGCTACCACTAAAAAAAGGCAGAAATTAATACAAGAAGTTTTACCAACGGTTCTTATGCCTCAAGCCTTAGTACCAAATTTTTTCTCTGTGTACTTCTGCACTTTTCTCCCTACTCTTCCCAAACAAACACACACACACCCCTCTTTTCCTCATTTTGTTTTATTTGAGGGTAAATAGTTGCTTCTTAACTATAATGTAGGTACTGGACTTGACAAGCAATTAAAGCAAACAATTTCCACTCATCTAACTTTGCCAAATTAGTCATCTACCATCTGCTCTATCATCTGTCTCTCCTTGAGGTCTTGCTGTGAATCTGGAAGCACTCACTCTGACAAGGAGGCAGCAGATAAGCCTCCAAGCTGGTGGGGAAGCCAAGGGATGGAGGTGACAAGGGGGTGACACGTGACACCGTGCTGCTGACCACCACCCCCATCAGGATGGCTTTGAGGAGATGCTTATGGCTCCAGTGGTCAAACTGGCAAATTACCAGGACACATGTTGTGATAGGAAAACATTTAAAATGAAAATATTTTTTTACGCAGTGGGGTAGCTTAGGAAGACTGTGGGATTTTCATACCCAATGAAAAAAATCACTTTGTTTATCGAAATATCTTCAGCATTTGCAAGCTACTTCCCAATGAAGTACATAACCCAAGCAAGCAATTAGCAGATGTTATCTAAGGAAGATTCGAGTGGTCTCTGCTCTCAGCAGCTGGCTTAGCTCAGGTAGGGCTGCATTTTGAGACAACAAAATCATTTTCAAGTAGCTCTGAAATACAACACTGGTCTCCTCTGCCCTCCAGCTTCTTAGCAGTGGCAGGATCTTCTCCTTTTACCAGGCTTCCATTTTGAGCTCCTTACTGGGCCTCCCAGTACAAAAGAAATATCACCAGCATCCCTTTTCCAGCTGACCTATGCGGCCTCCCCAAGGAAATCAACTCCAGAAGGCAAATTAGTCCATGCAAACATTGCTGCTCTGAACCATCACACAGAGGAGTCATCCTCTCCATTGCTGCTGAAGAACATTACAGACTAACTCTTCCTGCACTAGTCAGGCACTTGAGTGCAGCACCCAAGATTAAGTTTTTGATTAACTCTTAATGACATGAACTAAAGTTCTCCCACACAGCACCAAAGCACAGACCATCACCAATACCTTCTAAGACTAATAATCCTGCAGGTAAATGACCACAATACACGGCCACGTGTTCTTCCAAGTGGCAAGCTGAAGGCTTAAGAGTGTCTCTGCTTTCCAGCCCTCACTCTTCCCAAGTCTTGCTCCGGTACAGCAGCAGGGGCAGCCTGCTTCCCTCTATCACTGTGTCACAGTCTATCCTGGGCAAAGTGGTGGAAATCTCTACAGGCCCCAGCAGTGAGAAGGATTTGGATTGCTCTTTCAATGCCAAGGGAAGGAGTGGAGGCAAAATGATGGTGCACACAGGGCAGCACCCACAAGTGGGGAGCAGGGGGAACACAGGGGAACCGGGCACTCCGTCTGCTCTTTTGCACCTTCAACAAAAAAACAGTTTGGCAAGGGATGCCACCAACATCCGCTGTGAGGTTAGACCAAAATCATTTCCCAGCTCGCAAACCAGGCTGCTTCGCTGGGACACAGAGGGCTCTTTTCCCCTGGCAATGGTCTCCAGGGGTCTATAGCTGGCACAGAGCACAGAGCACAGCCCCGGGGCTGCGGTGGTGGCCACGCTCCCCGCCAGCTCCTGACAGCCGCAGGCCTCTCCACCTCCCTCCCTGCTTCTGCCTTCCCCAGAGGGCCCCCAAACACCGCCAGCACTCACTCAACTCGAATGCATTTTAATTAACGCTGTGCAAACACGCGGAGCTCCTGCGCGCACAGGGGAGCGCGTTCATCCGGCTTCCTCCCGGCTCCCAGCCTGGGAAATCCAGCGGGAGCGCCCAGAGCCGCTGCGATGGGGACGGGATTGCAGCCCTGGCTGCCTGCACAGTATTGAAAATACATCGACAAGACGCTCATGAGATGCCCTCAGATCCTCCTTACTTCTGTTTAAGCGTCGTTTATGTAAGAGCTGCGGCTCGGAGCGGGTAGGTGGGACAGGTGCTTTGGTGTCTCTGCTGTAACACGGGTAATTAGTCACCGCTAAAGCACACAGCAAGAGGCGCCTCATTACAGCTTAAGCACAAGCCGCCTGTGACATGTAAAAGGTATTTCCCCGAGATCGCCCACAGAAACTGTCCTGGCGTTACATTAGCAATTATCACGTAACCCAAATACCGCCTAATTGAAATGATTAAAGTAACTGTGAAATTTCGGCACCTAAAGAAAAGGGCTGATTTGGTGAGAATAACCTCCCCAACCTCACGAGGCAAAACTGCAGGGGGACTTAAACAGCCCCTGGAAAAACACTTGGAAGTCAAAACAAACCAGTATCTCATTGAACACATCTGAAATGGCCCAAGACAGAGTTTGGGTGTCCTCACTACCAGGCAAAAACAGACTCAACACTTGGGAGCTGCTTTGCCCAAGTGCTGCAAGGTGACTGTGCAATGCAGTAGAACCTGATGACAGAAATGCCCAATTTTTAGGCAATACAAACACATCTATTAAGCTGAGACTGAATGCAGTTTATTTTTCATTAATGAAAATAACAGGTTCTCAAGCAACACGATAACCTTGTCAAGCAGGCAGGAGAATCCAGCTCACACAAGACAGCTGAAATGGTAATTACTTAGACTTGGAAGTACTGCAGATGAGGGGAATGACGTTGCAGTCAGAGGGAAAGGCAGGGGCTGTCCTGAGCCCCAGGTGGACACCACACCTTGTCTAGACCCAAAATACACTCTGGAATACACTCTAGGAGCAGAAATAGACAAAATACTCTCTAGGAGCAGAGACCACATCCTGGAGCCTGTGGGGGTTGTACCTGTTATGGTCATCAAGTCAAAGAATTAAGGTGCTCTCTTACACAAGACTTCCTTACACCAAAGGTTCCATTTGCCTAATTGCCCATGGCTGCACTAAGTAATAAACCCCATATGTTTTATTAAAACAGGTGCTTTCAGATAGCAGTTTACAGGCAGGAAAAACAAACTTTCAGTAAGTAAAGTCTGGGCAATAACCTTTTGTTTCTTCCCTACGCCGTGCGTAAGAAGACCCAGCCCGGTGTGAAGGCAGCCTCTCCTGCACAGCCCACCCCTGGTGTGCTGATAACCTCACTGTACACCAGCAGAATATTCAGGGCAAGCTCCTGCAGCACCAAAGCGTCTCCCTGTTTCACCTGGGGAGGGGAGGACTGCGTGTTTGCATTCGAGGAGATTCTCGGTGTGCCGCATAGATTCTTCAAAAATCAGTGAGGCAGCAGCTGAAATCACAGACTGGCTTGTCCCTCTTCACACAATTCTTCCTGAGCCTTTTGTGCCTCCCAAGGCTGGAGAGAGCATGGGGGAATCCACACTGCACCTCAAATGCAGTTGAATCTCACAAAGCAACTTCAACATCTCTAATTGCGTCTCTCACCCAACCTATTGCTGCACTGCACCAACCTAAGGCACATTTATTTATTATTTTTAGTTTTATATACTTTTAGAAATCGTCTCAATAGGTAAGTTCTAACTAACCATAGTTATATTCAAGTATTATAAATTCTTTACCAAACAGTTGGTTCAAATATACTCCCTGTTAATACTCGTTATTTCTGTTGGGCTTTTTTAAATGTACTCCATATATATTTTATAAATGTTTGGGTTCACTCCCGCCTCCCCACCCCAGAGACTGCCCTTAAACTTCTGTCCATTGATTGTGACGGTATCAATTTGTAAAGGTCAACAGAAAGCTTCTCTGACAGCTGAACTCAGAAAGTAATTTTTAAATGTGCTGCTTCTCTTCCTCTACAAAGCAAGATGCCAACACAATCAAACCCCAAGGTCTTTATTTCACAGGCCTGACCAGTGGCTTTGATAGGCTTTGGATCCCTGATGGCCACTGAACACTCCTTGGAAATAGGAGCTTGTTTGAGGGTATAAAAAATAGCAACATCTGAAATGGCAGGTTTACAAACTGAAAGGGAAGAGAAAGAGAAAGGTTTATTGAAAGAACAACATTAATTTGCTGCTTCTCTGAAAGCCTCTGCAGACCCTGGATAACAGAGCTCCAGAGATCACCACACAGACATCACCACTCTGTGGGCTTGCCCTCATGCATTCTTTTATCTACATGAATAACTTACATTTTGCACTAAAAAAACCCACAACCACCTGGCTAGTCAAGAAACAGACTATACTAACTTATTTTGACACTTGCTTCTGATTTCTTTTGAGAAAATGGGTTATTTTATTTGGATTGGGGTCAAAAGCCTCTTCAAAAGGCATCCACCCTTTCCCCCATGCCATAGTTTACTGAATATCTCACATTCATAACCACTTAAAGGAGGGCTGTGCAATTTATGACATTGTTACACATGAAGAAAACCTGCCATAAATCAAAGAAATCAGTTATATAAATGAGCATAAAAGTGCAGGGAAATGTCACAAGATAGCAATAAAGCATCTTCCAAATGGTAAATCCCGGGAGCAGAAGCACCATTAGTTTAGAATGCTCCAGTCAGCAACAGCAGGACTAGTTTATCACTGGAGCCACGAATAGCAGCCCTGGGAGGAAGTTATAAGTGCAGGATGAGGGGGTTTACCCTGCAAACAGCCATAAAGCCTTGCACTGACTTCCCAGGTCCCAGCCCAGACTGCTGGATTGGGTCATTTTTCTGCAAACACAGAAGAGCAGACGTGTAACAGCAAAATGCCAAGGAATTTGTTGGTATGAAAGGAATGCAATACCAAATAAAACTCTCCAGCTGCCCCCAGAAAAGTGGTGACAGCACCAGCAGGATCCATGGACAGATTAAAGCTTCAGTTTGGTGCCATGTGAGGATGATGGCAGGAGAAAATCTCTCCCAGGCTAAGCGTGGTGCAGAAGACTCCCATCCCACCCACCCACAATGATTCTCCCAGGGATTCCCTTTCCACCCTGCTTGCTCCAGCAAGGCTTTAAGCGAGCAATCTGAAGCAACAACCAGACTGTGCCCTTGGGCTTATTCCTAAGGTCTGCACACGAGCCATTCCCATCCTTTTGGACTTGGAGAAGTCCCAAGACTATTCCTGACCTCTCATCCTGCACAGGGTAACCATTATCTCACTGTTAAAGCAACAGCCCGCAGTGATTGCCAAAACCATCTGTTTTCTGATTCTTAATGCAAGGCAAGGGGGACAAAAGGAGAAGACACAACAGAGGGCAGGTTGCTTTTTTGGAGACATGGATGATACATTCCCACAGAACAAAAGCAGCTTCCCATTGCTGCCTCTCATGTGAAGATGACGGCATTTCTGCCCAAAGTCCTCCTCACCTGACTTTATTGTCACAAGCAAATGTCACAGATGAATGCCAGGTGCCTCACTGCTCCTACCCGGGCAGAGAGCAGCAGGCACGCTCCTCAGCAGCCTCACTGAGAAGAGCAGCCAGGAAGCAATTTTCCCAATTTTCCCTCTGCCAGCAGGCTGCTCCCAGGGTCCCCACTTCATTAATCCCTTCCTCTCGCTCGCTCCACTCCGTGATCCCATTCCTGGGATGAACCTGGGAGAGCAGAGGGAGGTGGGAAGGGGAGCACAGGGCACCTGCCATGTGATTCCTGGGCAAACCTTGTGCCGGGGGCTCTGGCCAAGGCCTCGTGTTTAAGTGATGCGGGAGCACGCGCGGCCAGAGTGGCTCCGTGCGAATTCACCCGCTGGAAAACGTCCTTGGAGCCGCCTGGCTGTGACGGGGAAACGGCAGCCAAGGGCAGCAGAGCTCGTTTGATGGTAACGAGCCTGAGCCCACGGCCCCATCCTTAAAAACACCCCAGACCCTCCCCAAAAAGCGTCTCACAGGGTGCAGAGACGTTCCCAGGAGAAGGGCTCTCTTGTTCTTCCCCCACAATACCGTGCTTGCTAAACGCCTTCGCTTTTCATTACATCCACAGAAAAGCACAATCTGGCTTGGGCTGCTAGGAACAGCTTAATTAATAACAATTAGCTGCAGCACGATTGTGATTCAGGTGGCGTTTTGGAGCATGAAGGAGAAACTTGACACTTTTGCCTGTGTGCACGGACATAAGAAATTCCAGGCGAAGTTAATGGAAACTGAGTGGCTGAACAATGCCAAAATCCAAATGTACTGTAAAATTACCAAATTATTTCAATGTCACAGGAAGGCGTCGCACTGCTTCCAGGATTATTAGCCCTTGCAGAGTTTTAATAATATTTGGTCAAATACCTCAGGAGCGCATCGCTGGGATATTATAAAACCACTGAGATAATTTAAAACCCTTTTATATTTTAGGAAAGGGTGGGGTTGAAATCCACGATCACAAAAAACAGGAGGCAACAGCCTGGAAAAGCCGGGTGCCAGCTCCGTGCTCCCTGAGGCCACCTGGTCCCTGCCTGCTGGAGGATGCTCCAGAGGGGGCCTGGAATAGTCTGTCCCCTCCTTGTCAAGGAGAAGGGGAAGGACACTTTATGAAATTGCTGTTGTCTAAAGTGGTCGAAACACCTGCCAGTCACGGCAGGTTTATTGGCCACGCTCCCCGCAAGGGGGGCTGCATCACAGTGCCTCCACCTTAATTAGTGTCACCGCAGTCAGATGCAATTTATGTTTAAATATACACGGGTAATAAGAAGACAGTCCTAGTGACTACTTTCAAACAGCAGCGAAAAAGGTGGAGGCGTCAAAACTTTCTGTTGGAAATCAAGAGAAATTCTTAGCTGGAGAATGGATTAACCTGCTATTAACAGAGGCCTTGCCAGGCTGGCGTTGTCTTAGTAAAAACAAGCAAGCAAAGCATGAAGTGACTGTACAGGATCGTGTTTGGAGAGCATGAAACAGCACAGAAACGAGCACCCAGCGTGCTGAATGTGAACATATGAGGGCATTTGTCCAAGGCAGCCCATGACACTCAGTTAGGCAGCCCATGACACTCAGTGTGAAAACTGCACACACGTGCTGATGTTGATTTTCACAAGGTTTTTTGTGGCTTTGTGGGAAGCCATCGCCCTGATCTCAGGAAAACAATGTCCAGTATGGACCAGCAAAGTACACTTATTTTCTGGCAAAAAAAGAACATATCACAGCCATGTCACAGGCAGAGGGAATTGCAGGTGGTAATGCCTGGCCTGGAGGGAGTATGTTTGGAAACTGTTCTGATACAGGTGCGATGCAGCTAGAAAACCAAACATTTCACACTACTTACCAACACTAAAACAGGTATTTTCCAAAGTAGGTAGACCAAGAACATGTGGGCAAACACTGGAAATCAAAACAAGTGGCTCCTGCCCCTAAGACTTGCCACAAATCCTGCTTGAGCAGAGCCCTACCTCCCAAAAGAAAATTGTACACTCAGTAACATACGCTTTCCTTATCATTTACAAAATCTAAGCCATACTGTTGTAAAAATATGTCTGAAAGTATGAAAACTGTTCCAGGGCTTCTGGCAGAGCCTGCAGATACATGGGCCAAAAATCTGCTTCCCAGCAGCAGAAATCCACCCTGCTTGTGTCCCTGCCATTGCCATCCGGAGAGCGTGTGCCTGCCTCAGTGCCCCTGGTGCTGATGTTCAGCAGCCAAGGAAACAGAAACCACCACATCACCAGCTTGCCAGCTTATCTTCATACCTGCTTTTGTCAGGTGCAGCTAGAGCATGGTGCTAGACTTTTATTTGCTCTCAGGTCTCTGCAAGATCCCTCATTTGGCCATGGCAAATTTCCATCAAACTTACGTTTGACAAATTTGACGTAATTAGGAGAACTGGTTGGATATCAGTCTCCTTTCCATTGGTAGTGCTGCACAAGAGAAAACAAGGTTTGATGAACAGCTTTGGGTCCTGTTGTGTTGCCTACATCAGGCTGAAAGGCCTGTGACCCCCCCACAGCCACAGAAAGGAGAGAATACAAAAATACACACCTAACAGGTCATTTGGACTCAGCAAAAACCTAGGAAAACACCTCAAGCTCAAACCACAGCCTTCTGTGAACATACTACTTGTCTGGAGTCATTAATGCAAGTAACACTCCTGTGCTTAAGAAAAGCACCACTTTAGCTTTAGCTTCAGTTTTAGCTGCCTTGGTTGTCCTCAGTCATGTCCCTTCCCTAGGAAGGTAAGGTTGGGCTTGAAGTGAAAATTATCTACCCCTGTAGATTTATTTCTTCTTGGCCCCACTCCTCCTGAAAGGTGGCAGAAATCCTCCAATACAGACCCCACTCACCACACTGCAGATTTGCCACTGGGGAACTATAGACACTCACTGCAATTAATGGTTCTCTGTGCCCCTTGTCTCTAGATGAAAGGAGGCAAACCTCTTGCACTGGGATTGGAGACAGGGGCAGCACCACCCAGAAAAATACAGGGCCTGGAAAATCCCAGTCTGGGGGTGCAGAGGATGCACCCACCCTGGAGAATGGAATACTCCTCCCCTGCTCCAGCAGGGAACACCTCTCTAAGTCACACACATGCCACACTGAATCCTTCCCCTCCCTCTCCCCTCTGGGCCCACTGGTGCTGCATGATTAATATCACATCAAATTTGTCTTTGTAGACTATCCCACCAATCTTTCTTTGTGTAATGTTCACTTTACACCAGGTGACAGTTTTAGTGATTCCTCCTTTATTTGCATGTCCCCTTGAAGAAGCTTCATTTCTCCTTCTAATCAAGTCATTAATTTTCAAGAAAATCGTTCCCACCCTGAGATGGCTGGATTCTAATTTGTCTCTGTCACACAAATGACAAGTATCACCTCATTGCCATGCTGTGATGTTCCTCCACATACCTGTATTTGAGTAGGAAAAGCACCAAAATTATTTTTCCACAGCTGCAACTGCTTTTCTTTGTGGCAGTTTGATTCTACAGTGATCCTTCCTTCAGGTACTTTGTAGCAGTTTTATACAACTAGTTGCTTCTTATTTCAAAACACGTCTTGTTTGTAATTTCTTTGTAATGGGAGAGGTAGAAACGACTGTGCAGAAATTACTTTCCTTTTTATCTTCTTTGCATCCTGTTTACCAACAGAGCTGACCACCTGGGATGCCAGTGCACACTCCCCTGCTGTCAGACTGATGCTTCTTTCCAAAAGTTCTTTCCATGGTGCTGTCAGCACATGGATTTTCACATAACAAAAGCTGAATGCATCAGGGTAAAAACAGAGTTTATGCAATCTGAAATCCCACCAGGCAGCTCCTCCTTTTCCTCGTGTTCTTCCAATTACACCCCTCACTTTTCCTATATCTCTCTTTCTTGGACCCCAAACTGCCCCCACTAATTCTGGGCAACCAGGAGAATCAAGAAATGCTTTTAGGAGAGGTAACCTGCAGTGTGGCTGTAAAGGAAGATGAGGAGCCCACAGTTTGCAACTCACACCTCCCTTTTTTTAATCCAAACACCAAAACTACTGACTACATCTCCAATTTTCCACAGAACTTGCACATCTCAGTCTTGAGTACCAGGAATATTTGGCAGAAAACAAAGGCTGAGAGCCAGAATTGTGGCCACTGGACAATCCTTATTCTCATGCCCATGAAACCTGCTTCCAACAAAGAGCACTGTGCCACCATTGAGCCCTCCTGACTACAAACAGAGGCTTTTCCAGAGGAAAGATCTTCCTGATTTGCAGGGTATCTGGGATTTTCTTCTGCCATTTACTATGAGGCACTAACTTCATATTTAAATCAAAAAGCTGGCTTCTCATAGATCTTTAAGAATACTGATCGAATTCTTTCTCATCTCACACTTCTTCTCCTTGAGGAAATGTACTTGAGCCTCAGAACTACCCCTGAAATCATATTTGGAAAAAAGCTGTGGCTGCAACTCCTTTACTAGCTATTCCCAGCACGCAGGATATTAGATATTAACAAGTTTCAGTCCAATATAATTGAATAAATAAAATCTTTCTCCTTAAGACAGATTACTTTTGCTTCATTAAAGCATCAAGGTTGTACACAGACCCCTGAGGATTGTCCTGTCTTTTTTACTTCCTTTCTGTTGTGCTTACTGTACCACCTGGTGGAGAACACCACCAGAAGTGATGGCAAAACAGAAGTGGAACTATTCACAGAGCAACTGAAGACCTTGCAAGGGTTTCTTTTCCTATTACTGACAGTTCAGTGAATAATTTCTGCTGATGGGCCTGGATTACCTGGTTATATATTCACATGACACCCCAAGTTCACATGGTAATACTGAGCAAAGCACCCCAGGGAGAGAGAGAGAGGGTTATTCACCAGGGCCTGGTCCTTGCCCTCAAGGTTTTCCCTGGCAGTGCTGCTCTTTCCTTATCTATCCTTCTCCCTTATCACCTTTCCTTCTGCCCCTCTCCTCCCATAAGTGCCCCAGTTTGTCCCTACAGCCACATCCTCTTGCTCACACCTCTCCCTCCTTGGGAGCCAAACCCACGTGGGTGAGGTGAGAGAAACCTGCAAACAACTGAGCCAAGAGACCCCAGCCCCGTGGGATGGGAGCAGCCTTCCAGCAGCCCCCTTCCTTTCCTTTGGGAGAGAATTCAAACAATGCTGGGCTCATTGCAGTGCTGGTGGGAGCAAGGGCTCCAACTCAGCAAATTCCAAAATACCTCTGTAAGTACAGGTGCCCAGAACTCAGGTAAAAGCAGTGAACTGTGACTGAAAGGATTGATTTTGTGCAATATCATCTCTCTCTCACTCTCACAGGCTGTTGCCACGTTGTGTGCCAACACTGGTCGCATTTTTCCAACCTTATAATTGCAAAAACCAATGAAATTCTCAACCATAAAAAGGCAAATTAGCAGAGGAGTTCCCCAACACATTTTGTTGTTGCTGAAAGGATCACAGTAGATAAAATGAATCATTTTATTTGGGCACCATTTCAAAGCCCAACTTCAGGGAAGAAATTAATTAAATGCCTATTTTAACCTCAGAATTAAACTGACAACAAAAGTTGTGGTTTGCATTTGCACTGTGAAATTCTCCAAATGCATTTCAGCGTTTGATTTGAGAGGCAATGCAAGAGATGTAAAGCACATGTGCAGGAGGAAAGCATGTGTACTTTTTCATCATCCTGAAATAAAACCCCTGCAAGTGACAGCTCAAAGAACAGCACACAAGAACCTATTTCTAGGTCTGGAGGTAATGCTGTTATTTATAAAAGTTTGGTTGGACTTGGGGGAAAAAAAAGTCAATGTATGAACTTAGGGAAATCTCTATTTTCGCAGCTGGGAGAAAGAGAGACAACTCTTATAAAGTCTTACATATATATATCTACATATATATATAGTAAGATATATACACAAAGTAAAAAATAATGTGAAGCAATATCAAGCAACTCTACCCAGCAAAAAATTCAGATTCATTTTGTTTGGTGAATTTATCTCGTTGGTCCCCATACAAAAAATCTTTTCATTCAGTTCCAATTTACTCAGCCAGGCTCCTGATGTTACAGACACGCAGCGAACTTGACACAAATAAATCACCCTGCAAAGAGCAGACCTGGAGCACACAGCAGACTTGAAGCCTCTGCTCTGGTGTAAAAGCAAACAGAGATTTCCACGTTTTGCAGGCCATTGCATTTCATTAAAAAGAAGCTTAAATGAAAACTCAGACATCTTCTCTTTCTTTCTCGGAGCTGTTTCTTTCTTTCTCTAGCTATCACTAGACCACCTGATTCTGAAAGAATCTGTAACTTCGGGGAAAGCACCCCTAGCAACAATTTTTTTTATATTAGTTGTGCTCTGGGTGTAAATCTGTCAATTTTGCCTTCAGTCTCAAAAAAAAAACTAGAGAAGAGAGAAAGCTCCTGCAAAAGGGAGACTCACAGAGCCAAAACCATCAGCTGGGAAAGAGTTCATAGATAACTGGGATTCTCAATACCACATAAACAAAGATGTGGGATGTGCCAAAATGAGGAGGAAAATAAAAGCCAGCGGAGGAACACAGGGTAAGGAATTAAAATGGCATCATGGTTTTAAAGTCAGGAGGGTACAGGGCACAAACAAGTCTGCAATAAGAGCATTTTCATCACTGCTTTTGAAGTCTTTAATTCAGGGGTCTGGCAATCAGTAAGAGCAACAGGGTTTCTCCTCTTATTTTAAACAACATCAACTAAATTAACCTCCCTGTAAGAATTCACACCTAATTTTACAACTTCCAAGCCTTTCTCCATGTACTTAAGGACCAGGCAGGCACTTAATCACTGCCTGGATCTCAGGCAGTGCAAAGCACTGAGTTCTGTATATTGAAGCATAGCTTACCTGAAAATACATTTTGACATGAAGCTTGCCAAAATATGGATTTTTAATCCTATATTTAAAGTATCTGCTTCACAAGGTCAGATCTTAAAAGTGTTATACAGGTGCAAGCATTTTCCACAGGTGATGGAAAATCTCAGCAAAAGAAAGAAGACCTCAGAGTATCTGAGTGTCAACACATTCCTGAAAAAAAAAAAAAAAAACACAAAAACAAACCCAGCCTTACAATATTAAGTCTTACTCCCTTTTAGGAAAGCAACAGAATTAGGTAAATTCCTTGAAATATTCCAATTGCTGAAACTAGTGAAAACGCCAAAAAGATCTCTCTCAAAAAAAAAAAAAAAATCCTTCTTGAATAGAAGCCATAGCATCTTGTATTCAGGTCTGTAAACTGTTTCTTGGGGATTAATGTTAGATTTTGCTTTGTGTTGTGTCAGTTCCCTGCTGTATATCGTATGCACAGCATTGCTGCAAACATCAGATAAGCAGGATCCCCCTATTTTATTTTAACTTCAGTTTGCCTGGCAAGTGGATAGAATAAGCAGTTTTTCCTCCACTGAGGGTAATAATAAGAATACAAAAGTTTTCATCTTTGCTTGTGTCTGCATTTATGGTTTCTCACTCGCTTGTGGGATCGCACAGCAGTACCACTGCCTGAGATGAAGTTGCAAGTCCTTTGTTGTGGGTCATGATCGATTTTTAACTCCACCAACTTCCAAATTCTCACGCCCTAAAGCCACAGCTTTTATGTTTTCCTCTCTTCCTTGGCAGAAGTCGTCTGGGGGAGAGAGTAAGGACTGGATTGAGATTGATCATCCTTCCCAGTGGCATTTGAAGATTCAAGCTGTGCCTTATCACCAGGCGCAGCAGGGAGGATGCAGCACAGCAGCTCTGCAGACCTCAGCGGGGGCTACCTGCTTCAGCTATTGAGTTTCCAAGGGGCTTAAATGGCTCCTGAGCACCACTCATTAGCAGAGCAAGCACCCTCCACCGCAGCCCCTCTGGAGACAAATAAAACCAACAACTCAAGGAGAGATCTAACAGCACTTGCTGGCTCTCACCTGTTTAGGAGGGGATGTGAAAAGGAAAAGATCAGACAGCTGTGACTGCTGTATTGCTCAGACAAGGTTATCAACACGATTTGGGGACACTGATGATGCAAAGATGCTGGGTTTGGCTTTAAAGGAAGACTGGACACCAAATACGCTCAGAGAAGGGAATAAGCTTTTCAAAACTTGCTCCCCAGCTGAAAGTGCACATTATTTTCTATGTTTCCAACTGAGAGAGAAAATATCTTTTTCATGATGTTCAGGGAATGCCTGAAGCCAATCACATTTAATTGTCTGGTCAATTGGGTCATGCACCTTGACCCCAGGTCAGAAGATGAACTTCCCTTTACCAGATAGTGCCCAGAGTCTAAGGGGAGATGGACTGGGAACGAGTAGAATACAAAGTGCATAAAAACTTTCTACTATCAGTTTGCATCAATTATTTCCCCATAAATCACAGCTCCCAGCACCTGTCCTGGAACTTCATTAAGCAAAAGGCTCTGTGTTGCTGGCAGATGTCCACTGTGAACTGCCAGGCCCAGGGCTCCAAGGCTAGTCTTGAATAAACTGCACATCTCCCACCTCTCTTGTGCTTTAAAACAAAATGCTCCTGCACCATTTATAGTCAAGGATACAGTTTACAGTCAGCAACAATAATTCCACAGCCCCCAAGGCAGAGACACGAGAGAACAGCACCTCACTCATCTCTGCATCAAGGACAGAAGTCAGCTTGTTTTGGAACAGCATGTATTTTCATTTTGGGAACGTAACAAAGGTGAGCACCCTTGAACCGCCATGAACAAAACCCGTCCATTTTGAAATTTAGATTCAGACAAAAATCGAAGTGCAAGATTGCTGTCTCTTCTGAATGATCCTGAAGTTGACACATACTTCATAAGAGCAGGAATATCTCAGCCTGTGGCTCCTTGAGCTGGTACCTTGGAGAAACAGAGCACACAGGGGCACCCAGCACTAAAGCTAAAGAGGCTGCTTGGGTGGGCACAGAAGTGCCAGTACAGCAGTGAGACAAACAAACCAGGGAATTCTGCAGCAAAATACTCTCAGAAAACTTTTCATCACAGAATCAAAACAGCAAGTCTAGAGGAAGCCCTGGGTGGCTACAGAGCGCTTCTCTCTGCCCAGCCACATAATCTTACCTAATATAATTTCAAATTCTGTGTGCTCTCACATGCTGCTAAAGACTAAGCAACTATTGGATACGGGTGTGTTATATGGCTACACAGCTTCCTGAGGCCACTGAGTCCCTGGGCAAAATAAACATTTATGCCCACTTGTCTCTGCTGGAATCCTGCCACTTTCCTTTTCTGTCTCCTTTGCTCCTATTTACTTGTTGCTGTCCAAACAGTATCTGCGAGATCCTGAGGACTTGTACTTTATCTACATTATTTGCATAGCACCTGTGACACCTTCAATCAGATTTCAATGTACCACAGCCTTAGAGGAACCATAACCAAACTGATTCTCTTCCTTCTGAAAATGTGAAGGAGAACATGCTGCCTGTTCTTCCCCTCCCCACACCCTCATGGCTTTTACACAGCCAACTTCTTACCAGTGGGAAAATAACTTTCCCCTGCGTCTCCCATCCCTGGATTTTGTACAGGTGACTCATTACTGCAGGTCATATGCAACAGCTAAGGACAGAAAGTGTCACATGCTTTTCACTGATGGTGCATGACAGCATCCCTCACCTCTCTGCAGCCACCCCAGCTGAACACTCAGCACGACAATCTCTTTTACAGGGTCAAGACCAGCTCTCTGCTTGAGGTGGATAACAGCAGCCAGCCTATGCACCCAGCTCTACATGCCCAAATGCCCTCTGATGGCTCCAGGGTTCATCAAGACATGCAGTGACAGTTCTGTGGTCCAAAATAATGGAGAACAACCCCCTTTTCTACCTTTCTATTTTCAAATAGTTTAGTATTTAACAGCTTCAGAGCTACAATAATTAAATTAAATGCTTGTATGCCATTCAGTGACAGCCCTGCCCAGGGTCACCACTGGGGTTTAGACAAAGCGAGCTCAGCCTGCCCAAATGGCTCATCTGTTTCTTCCCCTTCTATCCACAGAGAACCAGAAAAATTAATCCCAGGCAAATAACATCTGGGTTAAAGGAGGGATCACCAAGATGTCTCAGCATAGCTGCATGTGCCTCCAGTGCAGCCTGGTGCAACACTGTCACAGCTAATACCTGAAATTCCTTCACACTAGGCCAGGACTTATTCCAGGCTGGAACCTTTCTGGGGAGTAGGAAGAGTGGGGAACCTCACTGCTGACATTCACTGCTATTTACCCAAAGCACCTCTATCCATCATTCACTGAAATAATGGAAAACTACTCAAATCACCTCTGCTTGAGCTGCAAGAAGACAAAGTGACAACAAAAGCGAGTGACAGGCCACACCTAAGGAAACAACTTGGAGCCAAAGGATGCTGGAGGAGCCTCTGGGAACTCCCTGGGGATGCCTGTGGTGCATCCATAAACGCAGAGGATGGAGGCTGAGCTCTGAAGGACACAGGCAGGAGTGGCTGTGCCTTCCATGTGCCTGGCAGCAGGCGGACAGGGGGAGCAGCAGGCGGACAGGGGGAGCAGCAGGGAGATGTCTGAAGCCTTTCCCTGATAGCCGGGCAGATAAAAGACGACAACCACAAAGCGTGCAGCCTGAACAGTGAAGGTTAAATATGGGCTCCCACTGCCATCATTTATCCCCTGAAACAGCTGGGAAGCTTCCAAAGTAGTTAATATATCAGAGGAAGGGAGTGAGAGCGACTGTATAAACACACCTCGGGGGCTGCTACTGTTCCCATTGCCGCCTGTCGCCCAGGAGGGCTCTGCTGTTTGCCAGCCTCCTGTGCAGGGCTGAGCACCGCAGGAAGGCGAGAATTAGAGTCAAACACATCCTAAAAATGGCTCGCAGGGGCTTTTTCAGGAAAGCCAAATTTACGTGGCAATTTTTGGGAGGGCCTGTGGCCACTCACATGCTCGAGCCCCTGTTCTGTCCCCCTGCAAGCTGCCTCTGTCACAGCAGCTCTCACAGATGCAGAACAGGATGCAGTCGTGCATTAAACAGGAGGGAAAACACCATCCTAGTCCAGCAAGGTTCTGCAAAAGCCCCCCCGGATAAAATCAAGTGGTAAGGAATACATTGGATTTCACAGCGGACACAGGTGAAAAATCACCAAGAGCTGATGTCCTAAGGGCCAGAATATGGCACAGAGAAGTGTGCTGAGGGTAGAAATATATTAGAAAAGTTTTATGGGCACAAGAATCTGAGACAGCTGAAATACCCTTTTTTTGTTGTTACCATCATAATGCCTGCAATGAAAAGGGAGCAAAGCTTCAGAACAGCTCTCAGTTCAGCTTTGCATTAGAGGACAGGTAACACTCTTGCACGCTGGAGCTGTGGATTCAAATACTGAAGTAAAGCAAGTTTTATTTCCTTTGGGAAGGAAGCCTGGTAAAACTATTGAAAACTATCTATTTTGTTTCACACCATAGTTTACAGGCATCTAGCATCAGCAAAAGTGTCCATCCCAATGTCGCTTTTGTGGGGCTTTTTGTACTCTGTAAACTTTCTGTTGAATAGTTGGAGAACAAGTGAATCCATAGGTTCACCTGACCACAGCATTTCATAGAGACAGAATACATGGTAGTAACACATTTAAGAGAAGCAAAAGCAAATCAAATTATGTCTGGAGATGCCACAGCTCTCTGTCCATCCAGCCCCTTGCCCCGGGCAGCTCCCAAACCACAGAGCCTTAAACAAGCAGGTCTGTATCCATGCCAGCTCTCTTGAGGGCAAATTGGCAATTTGACTTGTCCAGAAGCAATTCAAGCTAAAAAAAACCCCCCATGCTATAGCAAGGTTCAAAGTGCTTGAAACAAGCAGAATCCTCTCTCCAACCTTACCAACCACTGTCACTGTTATCTTCAGGAATAAAATGTAATGCAAATGGTAACACAACGCATCACGATGAGGGTGCGTCAGACAGATGCCTTTGAAATGAAGAAATGGTGATAATTACAGTGCATAAGCAAAAAAATTGGTTTTACTGTTCAGAAATCTTCTTCCCTTTTATATGGGGGAATGTAGCATCTGCTCCTAATATAATGCACCAATAATTGAAGCATATAGTGTGTACTCACGGGAACCATAAGGCTGTTTTATTTATTCTTGGCCAACTGCGAGGATAAACAGATTTCACCAAAAGCGGTGCATATGGAATCCTCTCTGCATGGAGAGCCCATATATTTCTGCAGGGAGACTGAAACGCAGGAGAGTCTCAGTTGTGAATGCTAATGGAACTAGCAGAAAACGAGGTAGCACCATCAAGTTTGACCTTGAATCCTTCCCTCTGTGTTGAGGAGGGCCATCCAGGTTAGCCAAGTACCTCTGGAGGGAATGGCTTTTAGGGGGAGTTCAAGCTCACTGAAACAAAAACTGAAGCTGCAAAGTCCAAAACTACCACAGGCACTTGCTGGAAACATTAGCAGAGGGACCTAGATAGAAGGTAAACAAGCCAAGAGTGAATACAACTCCCATTCCCTGCCACACCACCTTCTACACAAATAACATATCCACAGACTGCCTGACCCTTACTACAGATGACCCAGGGAAAAAAAGAAACAACAAACAAATCACAAAAAGGTAATAAATATACACACACACAAATAACTGCAAGTTCCTGAGGCCTGGCAGGTGGTCAGGACCACAGACGACCAGTTAGCACTCAATCCTCATGAATTTATCTTGCACACAGGTGTTTCATTTTGGATTTGACAGCCAGCCAAAAGCAGACATATTTTGGGGGGTTCCCTCACAGTTGCTGTGTGGAGAGACTGGAAGGGACAGCTCTGCGTGTCAACCTGCATTCATTACAATATTCCTCCTTCCTAATGGTTTTAGTGTTGCAGCCAGAGAGCTCACTATGCACTCTTACAAGGTGATTATAAACAAATCAGCCTGCCAAGGTGCACAGATCTTTTGGAAAATAACCCTAACACAGTACTTGCTCCTTCTCCTTGCTCTGCTAAGTTAAATCCAGCTGCCTTCATCATTTAGAGAGAGCTGAAGATGATGACAGGAACTCCATCAGGTTCAGCCTTTTGATTAACTCCAGCACGTAACATTTAGCTTTTGGTGCAGTTTGTAAGCACAGAGGAAAATGACAACTTTGCCTAGGAAGATGCTAGATAAAAAAAGCCCTAAAACCCATTTCCATTGACTCCATAAAAGAGCTGTTTGGCTTTGCACAATCTTGAACTCCACTGAGTGCAGTGAACTGAAATCTGTGGTAGAAGCTTTCCAAGTACACACAGGAGAATATCTATTTCTCTGCCTGGGCTGCAAGCAAAAGATATATATCAACTTGAAGAAGAAACTGCATCTGTTTATGAATGTGAACAGATTACAAGCAAGAGGTTTTTTTAAAAATCCTAACCTAGTAACTCAGCTTCTGTCACCGACTAGCTGAAGAAGTAAATCCTGTCTCCTAAAAATGTTCATTTGCTACATTAGAACATGCTCAAAATTATTTTACTGACTTATGGTGACTCTTAAACAACTTTAAAATAGTTACCAAGCACTGTGCCTGAAGTGAGAAGCAGTCTTTTCTAACTCACATAGTGCTCAGGCTCTGTATAGGCAGACCTAATACCCCTCTGCCTCTACAGATTTCTGACACAGATATGCTGCATCTTTCAGACAAACACACACCTCTGTGGAACCCCTTTCTGTTCCCATGATGAAGACCCCATGATCTCTCCATTTTATTTACTGCAATGCTTTGTCGTCCTTAGTGTTACAAAGATACCTCCTAATTCCCACCTTCTGTCCTTCCTGCTGGCATTTAAGAGCATGACTCATTCAATGTCCTTCTCTACAGCACTTTTTATATACAGACACCAGTGATCTTCCTCTGTCCCAGGTCTCTTCTACACCAAAATTTTCATTTTTCATCCCTTTTTTCTTTCTGTCCAAAACTGGGGGCAATGCCAAAGGGCAGCTTCACACCCCCTCATGAAGATAGTAATTTTCTGACACCAAATACGATGCTAAATACCCTCACAGGAACTCATGCCTGGCTTTCATCTTACAATCCCTATAATCCCTGTATTAATGATGGCTGTTACAGGGAAATTCTTTACTTCTGCACCCATTCCTATACAATGTGCTAAATGTTTTACAGCAAGGTCCTGCCACACACAGAATTAGACTCCAGTTCTGAAATTTGCTCTGTGTAATAGCTTTTACCTCAGGTTACACTTGCAGCAGCAGTACCTGAACGAACCACTCCCATTAATGCAGTAAAAAACAGGAGATAAAGAATTTAACAGGTGAATCTCCCGTGAGTGCTACAAAAAAATGAATTTGAGCTGCCTGGTTTAGAGATGGCTCATTTGCTTACTCCATCCTCACTGGAAAGTCAACATGTTCCCTGCTGCCCAGCAGCTCCCAGAGCTGGAGAGGGGAGAGAAGGCAGAGAGCAGCCACCAGCACGGCCTCTCCTCTGCACCGGCATCTCTGCCTGATTTACTGATCTCTTACCACTCTACATCAGGAGCTTCTCCAGGACAAAATTGAAGCCTGCGTCTCTGTGAAAGGCTATAAAGAAACCCACACGCATTCAAAATCATTATGGGGTGATATTTTACTCTGTTAGCCCATTAAAACAACAGATGAAATATCCTGCTCCTGGAATCACAGCAGTGCTGTCATTTCTAAGACACAGCCCGTAGAAGGCCACATATCTTTTATTCTCAGGATTCTCAGAAACTGTATTTTTTATATCTATTCCAGAAAACATCATCTGCAGAACAGATTTTATCTTATTGCTTGGCAATGGCAAATCCATTTTCAATAAAGAATGGGTGTTCAGAGGCTACTAGTATCACTCACTGCTGCTTGCAAATGTTGGCATTACAACTGTAATTTCTTCTGAGTGGAAGGATGAATTACATTTAGATTAATAACTGCTAGCTCCCAAAAAACTTTGAAATGTATTTACCAGGCATTAGTTCCAAACTGGGTACGCAGCTTGGATGTTTTCTCCAGTCCCTGGAGTTGTCAAGGTCTGTCTATGCTGAGGAAGCGCTACACACTAAAGTAGAAATAATTTAATGCAGCCTAATTGTTTCATGAAAGCATCTTTAAAATGATGCATAGTTTGTTTCCCAGAAGTTCTGGGAAAACAGCTCAAGATAAATTGCAGTGCTGTTGTCAGCATGGAGCAGGCAGGCACCGTGCTCCTCGGTGCCAGTCTCCCTTCTGCCATGGCAGGGACAGCCCCTGTGCCCATGGAGCGCTCCCTCCAATGCCCCCCTGCACCCCTTGGCATGGGGGGCACTCTGGGATGCTCAGGGGGATCCTCAGGGATCTCCAGGAATGCTTAAATACCTCCAGGAAAGATTTATTTCAATAGGTTTTGGTACAGGCGACCTTTCTGCATTTCTTATCTCCCTGCCTCCTGGAAACTTTTGTCTGCTTAGATATGTTACAGCAGTTATGTTTCGTGACTGACAATTATCTCATAATGAAAAACAAGTCACAATTAATAAAGCTCAAAACTAATACCTGCTAAACTCATTTAATGATTTAATGAAGTAGGAGAGAGTCTTATGAAAAGATTTTAAAAGCAAGGGAGTCAATTTCTAATTAGAGCCCACAATCATTTGAGAGCCTGTAGGCTCCCTAGGTAAGAGATGGGGAAGAAAGGAAAAGGGAAAAACCCAAACAGACATTTTTCTGGTGTTTTGCTTTGTATCCTTCTGAAGGGAAGACTGTCCTCTGCTGTTCGTGCTGAACCAGCCCCTTCAGGTGCAAAGACAACACAAGTTCAATTTACAGCCCCAGATTTGATTCTTGAATGATGATGCACCTTTAAATATTTTTGCACTCGACCAGCTCTGCTAATAAGCATAAAATTAATTTAATGTTGTGGTATTCATTAATCACTATTATGGAAGAAAATGCTGAATGCAGGGGACATGCTACAGAGGAGTTTTCATGGTATCAGACTTCTGCCAAGTGTACGCCACCCCAACAACAGCCTAAATCAAAAGAAAATCCACAATAATTCCTAAAACAAAGGACTGGAGGAAAACACCACCATCAGGCTTTCAAAGAGCAGGCAAAACAAACAACAGGTGTTTAGGGAGGATGTCTTCTCCATCCAGTTTTCACACAAATTACACCAGACCCCAGTTTAGTTTTTAAGGCCCTTAAAATTTTGGGGGCCGTTAGAAAGAAAATTCACAGCAGCTTCAACAGGTTTTGCCAGAGGCTAAAAACTGCAGGCAATGAAGAAAAGGGCAGACAGGCAGCTTGAAGGCAGTGGATGTGGGGAAGTCAGATCCAGCTTAGCAAGATTTAATGCAGAATGGGGTGATTTTCCTTTTTCAACCCATTTTACCTACAAGCACATTTGCTCTGGATACCGCTTTTGCCATCTGCAGTAACAACACTAGCCTTTATCTACTTATTTTCCCCAAAAAACTAGTCACAAAGTAATTCTGCTAATTGGATTGTAACGTCTCATTTCTGGACCTGTCAGGTGGCACCTCTCTGACATCTCCAGCTCCAGGGAGAGTGACTCTTTCCAGTCAGGCTCCAGAAAGCTCACCTAAGGCTCTACACCCACGGGACTCCCCTGGGATTTCAGAGCAGCTAAATAGCTGAATCCCTCTCAGTAACCCATGAAACTCTCTACAGTTGGGATTTTTTTAGGTAAAAAATCCTCCAGTTTATACCCAGGTAACATAAATTTAAGTCCAAGAGGATCTACAGAGGAACTGCGGGATTTTGCGATGACTGAAATAATGAATACACAAATCTGCAGAGAGTTGGATCAAATCTCACCTTTCATTTTGAATGCACTCACAAATATTTCTCTGTTTGCAGTTGACTATCGAGCTTATGCTGCTGTTATCCATGATTGTCACAGCTTCTCCCACTGTCACTATGAGTATAGCACCTGGACAGGAGGGCAGGGACAGATTGTTGCAGCAGCCCTCTTGTGAGAGGGTAGAAATGAGCCCAGACACAGACTCCTTGTTCACCACAGCATGAAAAGGGCCCTGGTTTATTCCTCTTTCCAGCTCAGCCATCCTGACTCCAACCATTCCCTGACTCTGGCTGCAGCAGCTCCTGCTGGAGGTTTCCCCTGCAGCCTCTGCCTGCTGGTTATTCCCTGCTGAACTCTGCCTGCAGGGATCAGTGTGCAGACTGTGACTGCAGGTTCCAGCAACAGGCTCTGACTGCACACCCACACTGACCTCACTGCAGGGATTCTCCCTCCCAAGGATCCTTCTTTTTCACGATTCCTCCTCCCCACCTCATCCCCTTCCTTTTACCACACTTATCTTTATTGGCTACAGCTGTGACTCATCAGGGGCGAGGCTGTATTGGGTAATTAACACAGCTGTCACTTATCAGGGACAAGGACACCTATATTCCCTTCTCCTACAAGGTAGGACTACATGGCATAGACAAGAACAACCTGCAGGGTTGTTTACACTTAACTTCTCCTCTCCTTATGATTTTCAGCAGTGAAACTATTTTATCTCCCTCCATGACTGTCTCCCCCACAGTACAAGGGCACACTGACACAAGGGGCAGCTGACAACCACAGCAAACTCCACAGAGCATTTCTCAGCTGGCAACATGCTCTTCATTTGCCTTATGTCTGGGAGAGTCCTCTACCCAACAGAATATTATGTTTATTAGCTACTTGTATTATATATTAAACAAAAAATAAAAAAATGAAAAAATTGTTTGACACTCCTTCATTTTGAGGCTGCTAAAGGTCACCTTGCCGTGAGAAAATTCTAAAAAGTGAAATAGAAACGGCAAGTACAGCACAAGGTCCTCCCCTCCTGCCCAGCCACATCTACCTTTTCTCATTAAAAAAAAAAAATAATAAAAAAATCCTAAGACACCAAGACCAGACAAAGAGTAGCTGAGTCACCTGCACTGCTGTAGCAATCACCAAACCAAGAATGACAGAGCTTCTTGCAGACCTGAGGGTGACCCAACTGATGGCTGAACCAAGCTGGAAATTGCTGAAGCTGCATCTTCCATTGCTCACATCTGGCTCATCAATGGTTTACACTGGCTCCCATCTTGTCAAGCCAAACAGGCTTTTCATTTTATTTTTACTGGACTTACAGAAGCATCACATACCTAAAAAGAAAAATCCTCCCATAATTTTGGCTGATGCCAACATATGTTCAGTTCCTGAAAATGTGTATTTCCAAGGCAGACAGTCTGTTTCCCGATCTATACAAACCAAACCGTGAAGTTGGTATCACTTTGCCCATTATTCCCTTTTATTAATTTTTTTTTTTCCTTCATGCCCAGGGCTGTCACAAGGGTTTGCAATAAGACAGAGCTGCCAAAAGAGCAGATTTAATCTTTTTTCAGTTTCTGGGCTCCAGAAATTTCGCAGTGAAAGCTTGCAACTGTGTACAGAAAATGAATGTCTGTTAACACCAAATCTCTTCTTCTCCTTGTGTTTTATGGATCTCCTCACAAAATGCACAAAGGAGCCTAAGATGACAGATTACAGTTTAAAAATCCAGTGCTAGAGGGATCCTGAGCTGTTTACCAGTCCCTGATATACAGACTACATATCTTACATATGTAACTTTGATGCAAAGGGCTTATTTGTATCTAAGGCCCCAAACCCCACTTTTCTCTCCAAAGCCAGATGCTCTCCAGAAGAAAACAACTGTAAGCAAATTCAAAAGCTGTTCTGAAAATCCCCAGGAATTTTCCCAGCTCATTCAGCAGCTCAGCTTTGGGTACAACTACACTGGGTGGTGACAACATCAGATACCTTGGAGAAAACCTCCCTCTGCTCAGTCTGTGAAAAATAAGACTCATCCAAGACTTTACATGGGTAAATCACATCCTTATTCTACCTGTATGAGAAAAGAGCCACCAAACTGTTCCATGGCAAAGGTCAGGCAGAGTGAGAAGGGACATGTGCCATGCTCCCTGCTGCACCCACGAGCATCTCAGGCTCCCTTTGCCCATCCAGCAGGGCAGGTGTGTTCAGAAATTAGGAGCTCAAAAGGGTTTTCTCCACAGCTGTCACTGAAAAAAAACAAATCAGTGCCACAAACCTCATGAGCAAGAGATTAGCATCACCACACCCTTTCATCTGATCCAAGCCACTCAGATAGGAGAACACCAGGATTTTAAACTACATTCCTGAAAAATAGAGGTGTAACTTAGCCAGTGCTTACTTACAGCTTCACTGAATTGCTGAACCAGGATTGATTTAAGCTTACATTGCCTTGTTTAATCTATGTCTATACTGGGTTGCAATTATTACAGAAGCACTTCTGTGGCACCCAAACCCCCTGAAAAAGAAAAGCACCGCCTTGATCTCCCTGTCTTCTCTTCCACAGCCTGCCTGAGGAGCAACAGGAAATATTTAAAGAAGCTATTCTCCTTCTCTTTTTAATAAAACATTCTCTGCCTCTACCCCCAAATCAAATTTAAATACACAACAATAAAACATGCATTAGTCTTCCTGTCAAAAATTGCAATCACATCTCAGGTGGAGCACAGCGACTCAGCCCCAAGGCTGTAGTTAGCCAGGTTTCATTTGACTATTATGTTCTCCAGGAAAAACAGAAAGAAATCTATCTATGCTGACACAATCAAGATTGCAACAGCCAAAAACACCACAGCTGTTCTTTGAATATTTCAGATGATGCTCTGCCATCACTGACAATACCAGGACCGCCTGTCTCTTCCAGTGCTCTGCTACAATCATCAGCCTGCCAATAGGAATATCTGCCACCCTCCCAGCTGCAGAGGATCCTCTAAACATTTAATCTTGGCTATTATTTCCTCCCTGCAAGGCTGTAGTTTTGCATCACAGGCACTAGAAACAGACTGGTCAAGAGAAACGAGGAATTTAGCTAGCCCAATGTAATTCTAAGGGTGGGCAGCCCTTGGACTCAGTTGTTGACCCCTTCAGGACACCAAGGTGTTCTACCACGTGCTTGCATTAAAGCTGTCTTTGTTGTTTCCTCTGCAAAACCCTGGCCAAACTGAGAAAATGCAAATTTTAGAATAAGAATAGAAAAAAAAAATAAATTAAGAAGTTGTTTATTAGGCTGCCCTTCAGTAACAGAGGAAGTCAGGAAAAAGTAAGCATTTCATATTTTAACACACCTCTATGGAAACTGAGTCTTCAAGATGAGATGTCTTTATATCAGGCATTTTCAAAAGCCCACATCTTTGGAACACCACTGATATTCATAGAAGTCCTGCCTCATATACAGTATTTCCCTGAATGGCATGCAAAACTGAACTGTGGAGCTTTCTGAGGCGTAGGAAAGCCTGACTTTTTGTCTTAAAATACCACGCTGTAGTATTCAAAGACGTGCTGACAGCATGGACAAAGCACACATGACAAAAAAAATAAATACATATATTTAAAGAAACAGTTGTGTAAGATGTCTTTTTCAGATGCAAACCCTGGCAGCTCCAGTAAATTATTCTAAACTGACAGAAGACCATTTCCCTCAGCTATTCTCTATTGCACAAATGCCAATGAGCTCTCTGAACACATTATATTTAAGCATGGCTTGAGAAACAACAGAAACCCTCTAATATATTATTATAATCTATAAAGATTCAGGAAAGGGGTTAATTAGGGATTAAGCAGTCATGCTTACTTGTGTATCTTTAGCCCAGTCATTCTTAAAATGCAGTAATATAGGGAGATCTTAAAAACAGGAGGAGTGGGATTCCTCCTATGGATTTTTAGCCATCCAAATATGCAACATCTTGCCACCAGTCAGTGTTGTCAGCAGTCTGGGACAGAGCCTGCTACAAAAAAGGGGGCAGTTCTGCTGCAAAAGACTGCTCCTGTCAGGATTAAATCACACTTAGAGGCACCCACTTATAAAAGAGGGATACTGGCATGCTATCTTAGTACTCAACCAAAATTATATTTCAGTGTCTTTTAAATCTAATTGAAATCAACCTCTCTAGGTTTTGTATACAGGCTTACTCAGATTTTGGTTCTTTTGCTTTAAAGAGCTTATCAGAGTTTTACAGCAATTTATAATTGATTTCACCCTCACTGAAAACCATTAATTAGCATCCTGCAAACAGGGTTTTCCAACTTGGACTCGCAGCAAACAAGGATATTTTCCCCAGAAGCTGATTTAACGCCCTGGTTTGACATTCATTGCCAGACTGGGAGGAATCCTGCATTCAGAGGACTGGCCAGCAACTGCTTCAGTAAATAAACTCTCTCAGACATGTGCTCAGCCCACAGAAATTTACTTTTTTAGTCCTGGGATGCCACAGTTTCTTTCTTGGTCGAGACAAAGATGGCTTTCATCACCCTGATGTTTTAATTTGGGATTCTACTGGCAAGCTAAACTAAGTTAAACTAAGTAGCAGATTCAGTACTGGCAAGCTGAGATAGAAATAGAACAAGCCAAACACTCAAAAATTCCTCCTTGCCTGGAAGTAACATGATACATGGGAAAGAAACTTTAGTTCTGGTAGGTTATGGTCAAGAAAAGACAAGAGCTCAATACCCCCCAGGTGATTCAAATTTCTTTGGACACCTAGAGCTCAATGAATGCCCACATTCATTCTGAGGAGCAAAATTCATGCAGCAAAATCCGTGCTGCTGCTGCCCTACCCTCCCTGCATTTTTCCTGGATACTAACCCTGTGGGCTGGGAAGGAATGTAACACGATCTGGAGTGAACAGTGGAGGACTAAGCCTTGCCTTCGTAAATCATTCATTAATAAATACCAGAAAGCAAGGCTACAGACATTAATCCCTGAAAAGCCCAGGCAAGTGCTGTGGCTGTGATCCTGGGAGGGCTCTCGCCACACTGTGCACAAAGAGTGCACAAAACAGGAGTTAACAGCCCTGAGCACAGCTGGGTACCAGGGCAGCTCCTGCTCTGCCACAGATGAATGATCACACTCCAAAACAGCTCCAAATTTCTAAACCCCTCCCCATACCGAAGCAGGGAGGATGTGCTGGCCGAGGCAACGATGCCCACAGTCATTTTGGAGGAGAAGTTTGCAAGGAGAGAAGGGGAAATGTGTTTCATACCAGGATGTAAAAAGTTTAACCTTGACAAGTAAATAAGAAATGAAACTGGCAGAGATTATTTCAGAAACCTGAAAGTAAATTATGTGAGAAATGTTTTACTGAGCCCCATGCAGCTACTCCACCTATTTTAAACAGTCAAAGGGTCATTGTCCCTTTTCATTCCCCGGCATTTTTCTTGACCTGGGGCTAAGGCTACCGCTGTCATTTCAGCTGGGGTTTCTCTCTTTTCATGACTTGTCCTGTGCTCATGGGTGGATTTCTTGAAACCTGTGACTTCCCTGACAAACTCTTCTGATCTGAGAGAGGAAGGGAGCTGAAAATAAGCCATTAATGGAAGGAGAACTACAAGGCTGTGCTGGGAGAGGCACCCTGTGGCTGGTATCACCTCTCTCCCCACTCCTCCCCCGAAAGCCAGCGACCGTCTCACTTACAGCTGATCCCAGGAGGGCCAGACCCGAGGCAGGCATGCCTTGCACAGAGGCTCCATTTATATTCCCAGCTGGTTCACCTGTTTTCTGCAAATTTTGCAGTTACACTGCAGACAGATCAATGCTGTGATTTGCTTCCAGCAGGGTGGTGGGAACCCCCTCTGGCACTTCCTATTTTTAAACAACTGAAGTTGTTTTGTATTTCCTAAACCATATTGATCCACGAGGCTAATGATAGTTTTTCTCAAAGCTCTATTTTGTTCGCTCTGTCACAGAGGGAGCCCTAGAAATTACAATTAGTGATACAGGAAACGATTGAAATCTATTTTACTGCACGAGTCTGCTCCTGCTATGTGCAAAGCGGAACAGTAACCACAAATTCAGTCGCTCCCACATGGAATCACGGACTGATGACTAAACAAGCAATGAAAAGGGCTTATATGGGGTGCAACAGCCACCATATATCTTTAATTTACACCATATTGCCCATTACATGAATAAAAAATAAAAATAACATGGGCATAACACTGGAATTGGAATAGACTGAAATATATGCATGGCTCCTCCCCCAGAGTAATTTAATTTTCAGTGTGCCAGTGGAACAAGGGAATTAGTTTTGCTTTTAAAATAATTCCCTGCCCTCAGTGGGAAAAAGTCACAGTCAGTCAAAGTCTCTTGTTAACATAAAGGGCATTTATCAAAATAAACATATCAGAAAGGGACCTCATCTCTGACAGACAAACCTACGAAATAAAAAAAAAAAAAAAAAAAAAAGAAAATCTCATCCAACCTGTGTTTGGAAGTGACAAAGTCTGACAGAAAGCAGAAGGAATGAGCAGGTTTGGGTCACCAAGAGGCTTTTTGTCATTCCCTCCCAGTACACATACTCGGTCACGGTTCCCTGCCGGGAAGGATGACACCAGGTGCCCACTCCTTGTCACCTGGTGTTGTCACCCATATCTGTCACAAGCAATTGCAATGCTACAATAAAACAGTCAGTTTTGGAGAAATAAAAAGGAAGAATCATCCCCTCCCCCTGTTAAAAAAACCTAAAAAACAAAAACCAACAAACAAAAAGCACACCTCCGTTTTCATCATCTGGATCTAAACCACTGTTTCTCCTCTAGAAAAAAAATTTAATTCACATTTCCATAAAATGGTACTGCTGGGAATTAACAAGCTAATAAAAAGGACTTTAAGGATGCATTAAATTTGGGTTGGGAAACTCTCTAGTGCTTGCAGCATAAATGCTAATAAAATTATAAATCTGTTATTAACTTTTTACACCCCTGCCAAGTGATAAAGACTTTTTTTTAAAAAGGCATTTTAAAAGCTAGAGATGTACATTTTACAGTGAAAAACTGAGTAGTCCAGACAATACAAAAATTACTTACACCATATGAATTCTCTGTACAGCCCTGAAAAAACCACACACACCTGTCTCCTCAGGGCAATCCAGGACTCATATCTGATATACTGTGAAGGGGGAAAAATGGAGGAAAAAAAATTCCTTTAAAATCTGAATAAAGCAGGATTCCACCATTGTTTGCCCCAGGGGCTGGACTTCCCCAGGCTTTGATTACCTGACAATAAGATGTTTATGTCAAGCCCTGGCTGACAACTGCTCACATTCAACCATTAGAGCCCTACAACTTTCTTGCTGTACTTTATACTCCAGCTTGTTCAATGCACTCATTGTTTCTGCCACTAACAACCCCCAGCTAATTGCTACACGTGGAAGGGAAATTAAAAGGATGGTCTTTGGAGACTGCTACGTCTGCTTCCAAATGAATACAATTAGCAGAGAAGGGGAAAAGATTGTAATTGCTTCAGATTTAGTGGTGTAAGGAGGGATTTAGGGATTAATATTTCGGGGAACAACCAGTCTGCCAGCTCGGTATTTGGGAATGCAGAGCAGTAAGAGGCAAAGGACCTTACACATAATCCCCAATCTTGCAGGGTGGAAAACAAGGGAAATGGGTCAGAGATAGGAGCAGAGAGGCTCACTGGTGAGACGACCTCCAGGCACTTCCAGGGAGCTGATACAACCCAAACCCATGACAGGGATGTCCCAGCCACTGGCAGAAGCAGGTCTGCCTTATCCAGTGCTACAAGAACATACTGTCACAGGGAGAACCAAGAGTGCTCCTTGCAGAACTGAGAGGTGCTTGTGGTTGGCAATTGAGGTGGGACAGAGATGGGCACATTCCCAGCTCAGCGCACAGGCACATCCACAAGTTCTGCTGAAGGACAGCAGCGGTTTCAACCATCCCAAAAGCTCTTTTACAGACAGGAAATTTTGGAGATGCCTGGATTTGCAATACTGGGCTTATGGCTCGTCCCCTTGTGCAGAGTCCCACAGTTCAGGGGCTGGAAAGCACAGCCTCCAACAGGACCTCCCTCATTGTCTGGCTGAGCCGCTCATCCCACTCCAACCCACTGCAAGCACAGGCTTTTACTTTCTCCTGTATCACGCTGCTGGGAAAAAAAACATTTGGAACATTCTCAGATGAGATAAATGCCTGTTCAGGCACCAGAATAGAGAGTTCTGTTTTCAAAAATCCTTATTAACAGAGTGCTGAGAGCCATGCAATTTTCAAAATCCAGCTCTTGTTTAAGTGAATTAATGGATGCTGAGTAACTGCTCAGTCTGAGCTCAGGACTGTGTGCTGAGGTTTTCAGCTTCTGCCCAATACTAAACACAGCAGTAACTTTAACAGACTGACTCATAGTAGCAGGAAAAAGTAAACAAGCAGTTGGAAAAGGAAAGCACAACCCCAAAGAGCAATGTTCATTTTCTCCATACTATCTACCTTGAAATATTATCCTCTTCCACAAGATGTGCTTCATTCGTAGCCTTCAATCATCACAATTCCCTTCACAGCCTCCATTAAAAACAGCACTTTCATTTATTCTACACAAAAATCAGTTCAACGAGATTGTTTTACTCAGCATTTCCCCTCTTGTTTCCCTTGAACTAAAACCCAACCACAGCAGACTCTTGCTATTCCCCGGGTTTCTGCCTCTGTATGTCTGTTACACAACCTGACTTCAGAGCCGAGGGTGCCCCAAGCTGACTGATTTTCTACTGCTTCACAAAACCCATTTTCCTCCCAGTCCCTCAGACACAACAGGTGTCATTCCACCGTGGATCTCAAGCCACACAGGGTGTGTTGCCACGGAAACATGAAACCAACCGAAACAGGCAATGAACACTCACAACTCCCCTGGTCCACTGGTCCTTCCTTTCACCTTTCCCTGCTTTTCCAAGACGGGCAAAATGTGCTGCCAGTGTGATTCAGCCAAGCATGGATACCTAGATACTCTCTCCTCCCAGCTCTTCAAGAAGGTCTCCAACCTTGCTTTTGGACAAGTCTACATCAAGCAAGCAGAAAGCAGCACCCATGGAGGGCTTGGTGAAATACGCTCTGTCCAGCACAAGGCAGCCCCAGAATTTCCTGGAGGCAGGACATTCACCAAAGTCTGCAAAGCACAAGGCTCCAGCACCTCATCACACCCTTCTGTGCAGCCAACATGTGCCTACACATCTGGTCCCATGAGTTTTTAGGGTCTTGGGTACATGAAAGGATGTTTTCATCCTTGAATCTTCCTTTGAATTGATATAGTAACAATCTTACAAGAGCATATTCACGCTTGTGTCGTGATCCAGTTACTAAAGTTCTTAGAAATGCCTCTGCCCAAATTAATGTGCAAACAAGACAATATGCCAGTGACAATAGTACGGGTTTTATTTGATAGTAAATATGAGAGAGAGAGAGAAAAGAGATCAAAAGAAGAGCGAGAAAATAAAAACGCGTGTGTAAAAGATAAATTTCACTTACACTAAGATTCCTGGTGTAAATCACACGTGAAATCCAGAGATCACTAAGACCAATGGGGCTCTCCCCAGCAGTTGCAGTGTCTCCACCCTCACAGCAGTGAAGCCTGTTGTGCTTTAAGATATTTTAAAATTTCTCATTTTCTCCCTTTTGAACGGCACCACTGGAAAGCGTCACTCAAACTCAATTTCTCAATTCAAAATCTTTGTACAAATGCACAGCTAAAGAAAGCAACAAAAGTGACATAACTAAGCCAATAAAAGATTGCTTGATCTGTTTTTATGCTGTGTGATTCTAGGTCATGTTAAATCACTGGTTTCTTATTATCAAAAACATATAAAAGCCCAAAAATTACTTCTCTCCTCCTGCCTACTCCCTGCTAGCTGATTGCCCCATCTTGGTTTTTTTCAACAAGCTTTGAATAAAGCAGGGTCTAGCCCAAAACTGTTTGAGTATCTAAAAATACCATTATTTTCCCCCAAGACTGAGTAAATGTCAAACCAAACAGCGTTTTTCAAACCCATGCATTGCCCACACAGAAATGGTAGATTGCAGTTTCAAAGTGCATCAAAACCAGGAGTTACACAGCCCTCCTGGATCCGCAGTAAATAACACATTTGGGGTGGGTTCAACACTTTTCAGCGCCAAGCAGTTGAGCATGAAACACTTTGTGGCTCTGCAGCTGGAGCCACTGGTGTCAGGGGTGGCTGTGGCTGTAGCAGAGAGCAACTGTGATGATTGAGGGCTACGAATGAAGCATGTCTTGTGGAAGAGGATAATATTTCAATATTTCTCCCTTTAAACAGTGACTGTGCTATCTCCTGTGCCACTTGCTGCTGTCCCCACAAAGCCAAACAGAAATGGAAAACACCTAACCTCTCTCTGGGATTAAATTAACTGAAAAAATCAGAGCTCCACAATGATAAATACTAATTGCTCATTTAGTTAAGGGGAATATTTTTCTGCAATGTGCACAAAACAGATTTTCAGGGTGGTATGATTTTTAATGCGAACATCTCTCACCTGCAATGTTTGTTTTGCCCTCAAATAAGCAACTACAGGAAGACAGAATTAAAACAAATCAAAAAGGACAACAAAGAGAACTCTTGATTCCCTCCACAAGTTGTTCTTCACTTGTTATAATGTTTAAGTACCTAATGGCTGTTGATTAACTCCCCTCTTTATCATCAGTTGATCAACATGCAGCTCCTACTACATCAAATTACCTTAAAATGATAAAAATCAACAGAGTGTGTTGTTTTCCCCCATTAGAATGTATGAAATCATGCTTGAGAACAATACCAGAATAACTGTGGAAGACACAGGAGATGGCTGCTCAGCACAGAGGTTGACAGTACTCATTTTGATTCTAGTCATGTTTTAAAAAGTCCTTGGACCAAACTTCTCAAGAGCAAAAAAGTAGTTGGACCAAGTTTTTCAGCCTGACTTCCTCCTCTGTTTTGCTAAGCTCTGAAGCAAGACAGGATCTGTTATCTGATTTAAGTATTTCCATTAAGTAAATGAGAAATAAATACAATGATGTTAGGAAACTCACTGCAAAACACACAACAACCACATTTCCTGGTGTTTTAGCCACAAAGCAGCTGCAGCATTGCAGACCTCATTTTGGTATCAGCATAATAACTAAATTAGTTATGGTCAGTTTATCTAACTCCTCTATTTTAACCAGCTCCCAGGAATAGAGAAGGAACACAACTCAAACTGGAAGTTTGCTGGCAGTGCCTTCTATCAAACTGGAAAGGGAGGGTATTCATATTAATGGGACTTTGTGACAAATACATGTTTTTACACAGCTGACAAAATACAGAGACATGTTTCAAATTACATTAAAGTTATGACAAACTGATAAAAGAGAAAGTAATACTCAAGACTCCTTCAACTCCCTCGTGGGGTTCAGCAATGCAGTACGCTCTGTGAACACGGTTCTGATGTGACAAAGGGACAGCTCTAAAAAAAAATCCTTCTACCAGTGATCTTCAAGGCAAAAACAGAAGGCAGTAAACTGTAAACATCCACTTTCCTTAACATATCAGAGCTTTCTCTCTCTCTCTCTGGGAAAGAGTGGCACCAGCACGTGACTGGCTCTGCCTTGTGCTCACCACAGCACAAATGAGACACACGGCTGGTGTCAAACACATCCTTGGAGATAAAGCCCTGAATTTCCTCATTTCTTCACTGCTTTTGTATTCCAGAACTAGCTAATGTACTAGATCAATAAACAGCACAGTGCTGGAGTTCTGGTTTCCTTTAGAGTTTGCAGTTCAGTATCAGATGATCTGGCTGACCTGAAGAAACCCGTGCTGGTGCCAACCAAGCATTTTTCCAAGACTGCTGGTTGTTAATCAGAACCAGAGCACAGTTATTGCCATACATTCCATGTTTCTAAGCCCATCTGATGAAAAGAATATAACCATGGAGATTTTTTAATATACCTCAACTGCATATATTGAATTCTGTTGTTTCCACAAAGCCACAGAGAAGTGTCGTGGACATCACACAGGCACAATCCTAAGGTCTTAGGGACAGCTACCTATGTCTTTTTTTAATAAACACTGATTATCTTAGGAGAAAATTTTAAATTAACTTAAGATGTTGTTTGCAGGCAGCCATTACATTTTTATTTCCCCAGGCTTGTGATTTAATCAGCTGTCACCCACGGACCTTATTAGATAAGGCAGGCATGAAAGCCTCCATCACACAGTTCCTGTGCTGTGCTGCCACTTCGGCAACTCAGAGCTCAGGTGGCAACAAAGCCTTGTCCAGGGCCACTAAACCCAGGGCAGTTTTACACCCGAGCCAGGGCAGAGTTACAGCAGACACACCATGGGAAGGAGCCTGAACTGCCAGACAAAACTTCTCCTAGGAGCTCTCCTGCTCCCAGACTTGCAGCTTGCTCAGTCTGCCTGGCCAGCATCTGGTCACAGATAATGTCCCTGGACCAGCTCGCCAAGCCCACCTCAGTCTCCACAACCACTCAGCCAAAAGGAAAGCAGAGTAACAGAAAGCAGCAAGAGCACAGATGACATAGGAGCCATGAATCGTGCCAGGATGTCTGCAAGCACAGAGTCCTCATCACTCAATCATCCCGACTCCGAGCTGGTCCTTGCTCCGTGATATGCTGCGGGCCTTGCCTTTGGTGTCCCAGCCAGGTTATTTTGGCAGGACTGGCTCTGGATCAATGCCAAGGCATCACACAGCCCCAAGATCAAGGCAGAATGATAATTGCTTTCCTGCCATGCAGTACCAGTTTAAAAAATACCCACATAGATGTAATTCCTACCTTTTTCTTACATGCAGAAAGGAGCAAATTGCCCACGTATATCCCATGCAAGAATTTGTGTAGGTTATTAAAGACTTTGCCCTCTCTTTTGCTTTTTTAAACTTATTCTTTTTAGCGAAAACAACATCACCTATGTCAACAGACCTTGGCCAAAAGCAACCAACTGCACAATTCTTGCCAATTTCTTTTGTGTTTTCAAAAACATTCTTCAGACATTACCTTGCTAAATATGACATTCAGTCTCACTTACTGAATACTACAGTTAAGGAGCTGCTGAACTCAAGGACCAGGCATTAAATGGAAGGTGCACTTCTTCCCAAGTATAAATAAATCTTCCCACACACCTCTCCTGTGAGAGACGTCCTAATACATTAAAACCCAAAGAAAAATAAAAAGCAACATCAGTTCCAACATCAGCATCATCTGCTCAACATGGAGGGAAGAAAAATTAGATGGAAAATTCAAACAGACGTGTGTTAGACACCAAAACTATTCCTGCAATTCCAGGGCAGGCAGAAAACGCACAGTTGGCTCTTATACTCCCAGTTTTCAAGCTTGGAAATTAATTAATAATGGACTGGGAAAGGCAATAACGAATTAAAGACATAACTATAAATTCTTTAAAATATCTTAATACATTTAAAGCAACAGCCAGGCACTGTATGTTGCACATCTGCTTTACTGTGCTATAAAACTAGAGGGGGGTGAGGGTAGAAGGTGAGATGTGGGGTCAGGGCAAGCAATGGCAGGTGCTGCTATTTGGTGTTTTAAAAGTCCATTTCTGATGATTCCAGTGATGAAGCTTTTGTGCACTTGCACCAAACCCAGCAAATGGATTTGATCTGTGGGGCTCTGGAAAGCACTGGTCAGCCTGGAGGTCAGCACTTAAGGGCTGGGATTTTCCAATGCTCCTGAGCCCCGTGCTTCCTACCTGGGTTTCCCCAGGGAGCCATACACTCACCAGTCCATATTTCCTCCATATTCACCAATAAACCACTGCACCAGAATGCCGGGAGAATTTGCAGGCCCCCATTTGCAGGCCCCCATTTTTGCTCAAGGCTGGCCAGACTTACTTCAACAAAGACCAAACATTCACTTGAAACATCACAGGTTGAAGCCTGGGAATTTTTTAGGGAAATGACATGCTGTATAGTCCCAGGGAAGAAAAATTCCATTAAAAGCTGCCATATCAGGCAAGCCAGAAACTGGAACTGCAGTCCCTTCTATCCCAGGTTACAAAAGCACATTTACATCCCAAACGTCTTGCGGAAAATCTGACGGCTCCACAAAGTATTTAAACTCAAACAAAATGACAGATAAAGAGACTTCTAACTGCACAAGCTTGAGGAACTTTTGAAGGGCTTACGAGAGGCAGTAAAAGAGACAGAAGAAAGCTTTATGGCTCGGAGGGATGACATCTACAGCTTTTCTGATGCCTCAAGTACAAGATGACACGTCCTTTCAGAAGTGACCAAATCAGCAGCCTAGTTTAACCCATCAACCAGAACCACCAGGTTTTTAATCTGACAAGTGGCAATGCTTTATTTGACTGATGTTAGGTTTTACCTCCTAGTTTTGGCAGAATACAGATTAAATAAATCTTGACTCCATCTCAAGTTCATTGCAGCTAACGACTTTGAACTTAAGGTTCTGTTAACACTAAATCGCTATCATTATGCAATCATGCTAAATTACCAGGGGAAGCAGAAGGCACCTCAAAAGAAAGAATTGCACCAGCTTGTGCCAAGAAAACTGGACATCAGTGAATATTGTTGGACTGTTCTCTGCAACACCAGGTTTCTGGCCCAGACAAACATGTTTCTCATCTACTGTTGTTATCTCCTGCCAATTTAAATCCAGCCAAACTGGCTCCGTCTAATTCTCACTCAATATGCCCTCGCAGAAACAAACACATAAAAGTGAAGTCTTTATCAAGTCAAAGTTCTGCGTAATGCAGACCAACTCTCCTCCTTGTCTGCTTGAAGTAATTATCTCACCATTTTTTGATACTTACCTTTTATCATGAATTTTAGATGCTCTGCTTAAAGAGGAAGGACAGATGAAGTAAGGACTAACCTAACAGATTCTCCAATACAGCCATAATCACTCGAATGCCCTGGAATCTGGATTTTTGTAAGACGGCATGAAGAGTAGCCTCATTCAAGACACCAGAAATGCTGCCTTTTTTTCAATGAAATGAAGGTTTCAAGCACAGGTCTCAGAAGAAGTTGAAAATCCTGTGCACCAGGAGAGGAACACAGCCTATTTTGCTCTCTGGTGAGTGCAGTTGGACAGATAGCATCATGTGACTTACTCAAAATAATGCTCACAAGAAACACTATTGCACAAAACTGAAAATGCTCGGTCAATGCCTAGAATACATCTTCAGGACATTGGTACAAATTGTATTCCAGGATTTACAAAACAATAGATGAAAGCAAATGTATCAATCAGTTGCAAACCCACAGAGCACATGACTGTGAATGCACTGAATGAAGTGCAAAGGCTGAGCTCTAGGTGAGACTATAGAAGTCTTCTTCTCCCCAGCTCAACTGTGTTTTGCTGAGGCTGAATCTCTGGATTATGAGAAATAAGAAAATATTGAAGCCCTGTTCATACCACTGAATAACACAGGTTTTATTTTTATTGTACTTTGTTAAATAGATTCATGACCAAAATGTTTCCATCATTAAGAGTAATAAATGAATCCTTTGTGGATAAACAATCCAGGCACAACAAGAGAAAACAGAAACTGTAAGTTCAATAAAATTACTTCCTCATGCTCTTTTTAAATCTATTTTTCCCTTAGTGTTTAAAAAAAAAAATAGGTTTTAGTTTCACATTCTTTGTCTTATTAAATCCTCCCAGAGCAGGTAGAATTGGCAGCACACAAATAACAAATAAGGGATGTGTGGTAACATCTCTTTGTGTTACTCCTTCAATTATCCCATGCCTGAGACCACAGCAAGGATTTTGGGGACTGAGACCCCTTTTTTGAAACCACCACCCATGTTAGTAATTTGCACTGAAGTGGCAACAAGCATTCCTCCTCACAAAAGCTTAACTTGTGTGAATTTAATAAATATTTGCTTCAAATTTCTTGTAGATGGGTGGGTGTTTGCCTCTTCCTACACGGACACATTCAGTGTGCTCTTTGCTGTGTTCTCACTAGTAGGCCCCTGGGAGACTCCAGAATCCCAAAGGTTTGGGAAAGACTGGCTCCACATTCATCCTTCATCCTTGCAAGCTGCAGCCCAATGTTTCACCAGGCAGGTTTTGATAGAAAACACAGTAAGGAGCAAGAACTGACATCACCTGTGGTGTCACACCACTTTAATCCATTCAAACACCTCCCATGACTCCATAATGATGGGAGATCACTGCTCACAGGGAAGTTTTCTGCTTGATAACTCTGCTGCCACTCTCCAGTGCCAGCTCTGGCTGTGAGGGTTGCTGTGAAATTGTTGGTAAGTGGATGTAATACATTCTGGGACACGTACTATCGCTGCTTCTGTTTGTGGAGAGGCAAACACAATTTGTCTGCTGGAGTAACGCTTGGAAGACTTCCTGAAAAATCTAACAGCAATTAAGCTAATTTTACCCCTGCCAAGCAGATGCCAGAAATTAAAACTTGCAAGAATGACAGACTCATATGATAGCTAAAGACAGAAGAAAATTGCAAGATCCAAGATTATGATTCTCTTGCCTGTATAGAAGTGATTGTAATTATTGTTTGGTTCTCAACTATTCTGGGGCAGGCATCAAGGAAAGACATCTATCAAGACATTTGGATTCATTTAGGCACCCTGCTCAAAGGGGTAATAAATGCTGGGCTAAAAATACCATTGACATTTCAATATTAATAAAGATGTGCGCTCAAGTATCACTGTAGTGATCCTCCTGCAATAACTTTGCCATGTCTCTGCTGACTGCTGGCTTGCCTTTACCTTCAGGCTTCCCGAAGGTGATCTGCACGCTGCTGTAGCCTGAGCCCCTGGCTATCAAAAATCACCACTTGAGCCAATTCCCGAGTATAGAATCTTAACTTCCCTGTTCCCAGAGTCCATCCTTTACATTAGTAATGTGCAGGTCTGTAAGAAATTAAAAACTGATTTAACAAGAAGTTAAAGTGGCTGCTAACAAGCTCAAGATTACATAAGAGAAAGCAAAGATCCCAGTCCTATTTGGTGCTGAAAACAATTTCCAAATTGTTTTCATCTGTGTTTTATTCAGCTTTCCCCAAGCTTAGAGGGAGCAGTTGGAGGACACTACAGACACTAATTTGAAGACACATTCCTTGAGCACTACATGCTATTAAAAAACCACACAAACAACCTCTTAAAAATTTAATTTTACTGAGTCCTCTTACAATATTGGCCAGCACTCAGCAAATAACAAATACAGACACAAACACTCAACAGACCTGTCTCGCAACCCGGGCATTAGAAAAGGGCAAACGCATTTTCACAGCTCCTCATCTTTGCCAGCTCTGCAGGGTGAGCATGTGCACAAGAGAGCAGGACCCACCTGAGACAAAGCATCTCCCCAAAGGAGGAGTAGAAACAGAGTAGAAACCTCACTCCTCCCTTCCTGGATCCAAGCACGTTTGGTACGGTGATTGTTAGGAAATAATCAACGTGGAGCTTGACGCTGCCACTGCCAGGTTGTCACTTGTCCCCTACATCGGTGCCCTAATGAAGAAGCCTCTGGACTTAACACAGATTGAAGAGCTTCTAGAGCAGGGCTGACAAAAGCACATTTATTCACTGACACCTTATTTCAATCCCTGCCTTTCACAAATTCTCTGTAATCATGGTCGCGGGTTGGTTTCGGCTGTTGCTCTCTCCTAGAGTTGTGAGCATATTAATAAAAATAAATAAGCCTAGCTTGCTGAAGGAGTTTTGAAGAGGTGGATGTCCAATTAAATTCCCAGGCTCCTTTGAAAATCCCAGCATTTTTCACTGTCAGATGCCATTAGAATAAGAAAGGTCACGGGCAAAGAGGATCTTTTGTAATTCTCTGTGAAGAGCACAGACTGCAAGCAGACAGCATCAGGGGACACAGCAACGAATGCTTCCCAACAGGAATTCAAAGTTGGCTTTGCCAAAAACACACTCCATTGCTATGTCCATTTTGGTTATAAATTAGGTGGAGAGAGCAAGGAAATTTTTTGGTGTGTTTTCAAAAATTTTTCCTAGCCACTGTTCTAAACCAGACCAGCACAGGTTGTACTTTAACTGCTGTAATAATGAGCAGAACGAGAGCACCACTTCAGCACCTCTCGGCACGGCACACGCCTGGAAACCAGGACAAGGATGGAAACAGAGACAGGAAGACAGATGTTTTGTGTTTTAACAACTCTGAGAAATGCTTCATGCAACCTGATCAACAAAGCCCTGTGGGCTGTTTTTATAGTGTGGATCTATCCAGAAGGTTAAGTGAGAAAATTAGCTGCAGAAATATTACATATCAGTGCACTCTCACAGCGCAGCTTCCAAGGAGGATTATCCTAGGCCAAACAAACAAAAGGAGAGAATCCCATTAGCAACTGAAAACCCGGAGCCTTGGCGTGGGTGTCATTTGCATACATTACAATTGCACAGTGTTTAAAAACTGCAAATTGGATTTCGTTTTCCCCTGGCTACCTGCCCATTTTTCTTTAAATTGATTTATTAATGTCCACTGTTGCTTTGCAGTTTTATCCTTTTAGCAATAATAGATGTAATATATCACAAAACCAAATTTTTAAGAGTACATCATTAGAGTGATGTAGCACTGGTAATAAACCCCTTCACACTCGGATGAACTTAAATCAGTTTCTCTTTATTGATTTTTGGTCATAACATAATTTTAAAGTTCAACTTAGTTAATAAAAAAAAGATTTGCGCCGCTGTTGTGTGGAAAACACCAGTGCTGTAAGTTTTCATGTCATCTGTTGCAAAGGCTCTCGTGGTTTTATATATTCCCTCAGAAGGTGGCTCGGCATTATACGGCCTGTCTTATCTTCTCTGCTGACCCGCATTTATCTGTCTGTTTTTATTGCCACACGACTCACCGCACAATAGATCTCTACCCAGCCGCCATCCATCCCAGCACACGCAGTCACTTCATCTCCCCAGCAGCTCTTTGAGTAATGGTCATCTGCATTTTTCCAAACTCTCTCACTTCAGTGGGGGGTTCTGCCTTGACAACACCGTTTGCGTGACCGCACTTTTTACTGTCTTCCAGCACAAAAGCAGTAATTCACCTTTTCCACTTAGTTTGGTTTTTTTTCCCTTAAATATATTTTAAAAATGTATTTGCATGCTTGTTCTTTCATGTTTGGGTGGGGTTTTTTAGTACATTTTTTAATCTTCCAGAAAGCACAAAGTCAATGACAGCTGAGCTTAGGGATTTATTGGTTGAAACTGCCTGATAAGGAGTTGGGTATATAATGACTTCTGTCCTCTTCTCCCACCCCCCAGAAAGGTAGGATAATGGTTATGAAACAGACTAAAGATGTGGCTTCATTGCCATCACATCTCCAGAGGACAGGGTAGATGCTCCTGCTCCTTTGGCTACCAGCACATCTCCACAGCATGGACCAAAAGCAAGGGCCAAACCCAACAAACAAGCCAAAAATACCCCAGGCTGAGGTGTCAGTCCTCTGAAGAACATGAACTGCTCAAACTCTTACATTTTCTTACAGCCCCATTGAATAACTTTAGAAATAAAAGACATGAAAACCTACAAGTTCTCAACCTGCAAGCCTGGGTGCCAAGACACTACCCAAGCATTTTATTTAATTAGTTTTCCTTTTCTCTCATTTCATCTCCACAATGATCCCCTAGAGACATAAAAAGAAGGGAACTGGTCCTGGAAGAGTTTATAAAATTGGTGAAGGCTGATAAAATACTTGGTGGTTGGAAAGAAAGATAGGTGAGACTGCAATCCCAGATCAGTTCTAGAGGATGCTGTGCTACAAACTTATCTGTCCAACAGCTAACCTAATCCAACACAGCCTACAGATATCTCTATGCATTGGCTCATTCCAGAAACTTCAAAGAAATGCACAGAAATGAGATCACTTGGAACTGGTGGCCAATAAGGAGCCTCTGTGATTAATGAAGAGAACAGTTTGCTTCTGTCCCAGACAGTGAATTAGTCACACACACACTCTCATTCAACAAGGAACTTAGGGCTAGTCAAATCTGTATTTAGTGGCACATCACGTATAAAAGTTGTATTCCTAAAAACCAAAGACATGAAGAGGTGAATCATAGCATAAATTTTACATGCTGAGCACCAAAAAACATTATTCTTGTAACAACAAGGAAATTCTTACTTCAATACATTATCATTGGCTTTGACTCAAGAAGAGTAATTCATCTCCCAGCAAGCAGTTATTTCTGGTTTTCTTTTGCTAAAAGGGCTGCTTGTGTATGTTCTTAATAAAAACATGCCCTTGCATCCATCACACTGAACAGCTGCAGGTAGGATTCAGATTCTCACCAGCCTATCCACTGGCACACAGGGAAACTCTGGGAAAGCAGAACACATAACACAAAACATGTTTTTATGAGTTGACTTGACTGGTTAAAGAAGAAAAAAAGAAAGATGCCTTAAGTTTTATTGTTTTCATTCCCAGTCTGTCTTACTTTTAAAAATTTTAAAAATGGATTTAAGATTCATTCCTCTAGCTCTGTCCTGGAAAATTAGCATCAGTAGCTACTTACAGGGGAAAATTACAAATCCTCTACCTGATACATAAAGTACAACAAGAATAATCAATTCTGCTTTGGCCTGAGAAGGGATATACAAGGCACCAACACAGAACAGGACCAGCCTTCCCAAAAGCAGAGGGGTATTTGTTTTCCAAACCCTGGGCTTGGCAGAGCATTCCCAAAGTGCCCTGCCAACAGCCCCATCCCTTCTCGCTCTATTCCAAGCCAGCTGCTAATGAGGAAATCCATAACCTTTTTACAACAGATGCTGTGAAATATTCATTCTTGATATTGTAATGGTGTATTGATTTTTAATTTCAAAATATGCAAACATGACATTTGCAATGGTGACTCCATATAAACAAAAGCTGCACTTTTTTACTTTTCGATCTGTAACACATTTTGCAAGCATTTGCCATCAATAAGTAGGCAAAAAACCCCAACCCTCACAATGAGGCGTTCCTTGCCTGTAAAAATACTACAGTTATGGATTTCACCCTGAATAAAACCTCTCATAAAAAGCCAATATAAACAGCTGCATGTAATGAACTTGTGAAACCTCAAGGTTAATTTAATGCCATGGCAATAGAGGTATTTCCAATGGGGCAGTACCTCTACCTTGACTCTACATTTCCTGTTATAATCCAATAGTATTTCTCAGGCTCCCAACCTCCCTTACTGGATGTATGTCCTTGTCTTTTGCTCCTTTGCAAGGGTAATGATGGAAATACCAAAACAAATTCATCATTTGTACAAATAAGATTTAAGAAAAGTATGTTTTCCATCTCTAAAAATTATTCTTATTCCTGATTCACTGAGAAAGTGGGCAAGTAAAAAATGTGTAGTGCATCCATTTTCTGTCATAGATCCTCACAGCTGGAGAGGAAGAAGACTCAAATAGTTGCTGCTGCCTCAACAACACCTTTTCAATTAAAAAAAAAAAAAAAAAGAAAGAAAAAATTTGTGGCCATGCTGAGCAGCACAACCTGCTGTGCCCACTGGGAAGGTGATTTGAGAGAAACTACTGAGAGAGTCAGCCTGTCCCAAAACAGCTCCCAGCTGAAGCAGAAATGGGTGATGTTTTCCATAGCAAGGTATTGCTGGGAAGCCACTGAGGAAATACACAGTCATCAATACATTAGATGATATCAAGGTTTAGATGATATCAAGATTTCTTAGGAATGATCGCAATTAGCTGTCTCTGCCTGTTTTGGAGGGGCAAGTATTTAAATTGCTTTTCAAGTTCCCTCACAATTTTAAATGACTGAGTCCCTCTCCTATTCCTCATATACATATAAATTTTGCCTGAAGTGCCAAAACCAGCTCTTGGCTACAGACAGATGGAGAAAATAACCATAGGGCACATCTCCATCCTGGACAAACTGGCATGCCTTTACTGACTTCAATGGAATGACATTGACTTTCACCAGCTGAGACTCTGGTGCTACATCTAGTTTTGAATTCATTACTAATAACTCAAAATAACATCCTGGAATTGATGTCCTGTAATAAAATATCATCCCAAGAGTGCACACACTGACTGTCAAGGAGAGGGAAACAAAATACATCTTGCATAGACTTATGCCATGTTCATAATCATTATCTTAATTTTTAAGCAATTCAAAAGGAAAAAAAATGCTGAATATTTCTTGGGATGCACCCTATAATCTTGCAACATATTTAGAATAGGAAATCAAAGCAGAGCTAAACTACCAATTGTGTCAGCAAAAACAGCCTTTCATGGCAAAATGACAATTTTCTGTCTTTGAAATCAGGCAAGAATGAAAAGTGGTTTGCTCTTTTATTGTGCAAACCAGCAAAAATACATTCCTCCCTGCAAGACTTTTTCCAAATTAAATATGTATTTCTTTTACTGTAAGCCTCTTTGAGATCAGTCATTTGGTAGCAAAAGACTAAAAAAACCCAGCATTTAACTAGACAAAGACAAATAATCAAGCCATCAGCATTTTGAGCAGCTACAGGTTTATCCAAATATTTAGCAGGTTTATTTTTACCTTCTTCTAAATGCTCTCCCCATGTGCAAATTTGACCCCATTATGTAAAATAGCACCAGACCTCAGCCTAGCTCACCTCTCAGCAAGTCACTGTCCCTCACCACAGGGCCTTTCTGAATGCTGCAAACCAAGAGGCACCAGCATGGCACAAGCAATTTAAAAAATGAGGAACACATTAGGTGACCTGGTAAATCCCTAATTCTAATCCCTGCCCAGAGCTTTTGTGGCACTGGGACCATTTTGGTGCACACCTTTAGGCTTTCATGATTTAGCAGAAAAATTTGGTTTTCTTTTTCATTCCTGAGATAATCCAAGTGATTCTGTATGAATAGAGACCTTCAACCCCACAGTCCTCCAGGCATGGACCCTTGAAAGGAGCTGCAGAAAGAATCAAGTGCTTATGGGCAAGGTTTGCTTTGCATCCCACTGCCCTCTTTAGGCACCAGAGGCTTTAAGGCACACCCTAAACACAAGAAGTAAATGGCATGTTGCAGCAGCCTTCTTGTTAAAGGGTAGGAGTGAGCTGAGACTCTTGTTTATCACAGCATGAAAAGGGCCCTGCTTTATTCCTCTTTCCAGCTCAGCCATCCTGACTCCAACCATTCCCTGACTCTGGCTGCAGCAGCTCCTGCTGGAGGTTTCCCCTGCAGCCTCTGCCTGCTGGTTATTCCCTGCTGAACTCTGCCTGCAGGGATCAGTGTGCAGACTGTGACTGCAGGCTTTGACCCAGCTAGACTATGACTGCAGGTTCCAGCAACAGGCTCTGACTGCACACCCACACTGACCTCACTGCAGGGATTCTCTCTGCCCAGGATTACTCTTCTTCATGATCTTCACCTTCCCTCTTCATCAAGCTTTCTCCTCCTTCATGATTCCCCACCTCACCCACTCCCTTTCACCACACTTATCTTTATTGGGTACAGCTGTGACTCATCAGGGGCCAGGCTGTGTTGGGTAATTAACACAGCTGTTACTGATCAGGGGTGAGGTCACCTGTATTCCCTTCTCCTACAATGGGACACCCAGTTATTCACCCTGAGCAGCCCATACTGCATCGAGTTCCTGTAAGACCCAAGCAACACCAGCCCTGCCCAAGTCGCTAGTCAGTGACAATGCACTGCCACTTGATAAAGTCAAGGTAGAAACAAAACCAAAATGACCTTACACCACTAGCTCAGCACAAGAGGCCACAAAACCTGGATGAACAGACACCCCAGTGGTAGCCTCTGCACAAGGAATAATAAGAAAAAGATGTGGCAAAGTGAGACTCAAATTTTGGAGAGTCCCAGCCCGGAGCTCTGAGGCACCAATTAAACAGCAGTGGTAGGAGAGGCAGGAACTGTGGTAAGAGGTGTGATGGAAAGGGATGGATGGATGGATGGATGGATGGATGGATATCCCTGCCTTGGAACAAGATACAAATCCATTAACAAAGCAGAAGTGATGAAGGGATCCCCTGTGTGCTTCATTAGGCAGACTGAAAGCAAAGCACTCTGCTCTTCCCTTCAGCTTCCAAGGGTTTCAAAGTACACCAGAGTGCCACACTTTGGGAAATTGTGACCTCCTTAGCTTCACAGAGGGCTTCACAATGGATTTGCTGCCATGTCTGCCCTATGCTGGCTGGCACTGCTTCCATGACCAGTGGGTAATGCAGGAAGGGCATAGTTTGGAACATGGCTCTGCAAGGATTCCCCTAATTCAGGGGTGGGTAGGTCAGGCCCTAATAAAAAGGATCTATTTCCTTTGAGTGGCATTTTCACCACTTTAGGAGCCACAATTGAGACTGGGAAGCATTACATAGGTCCTGAGTGCACACTATGCTTGAACTGCTAGAAACTGTAAAAAACAGCAGAATCACATTATTGCTTGGGATAGACTTTGGTCCCAGCACTTTCCTCACCTTCCCAACTGGGTGGGCACACAAGCTTTGTCTGTTCTGGCAGCTGCACTTCAAGATTCAAACATCAGAAACGCCACAGTGGCAGATGACAGGAAAAAAAGAGAAAAGCAGGTTCAGGCTGTTGTGTCATTAAGTGAATCCCCGGAGTTATTTTACTGACTTGCTACAATCTGTAACACTAGGGAGAAACAGAGTGAAAAAAAAAATACCACTCTGAAATTGCACAAGTGAGTTTTAGCATCATTTGGCATTTGTTAAAAGAAAAAACCAAAACTCAGGTGAGTCTAAGTAAAAATAAGGCTGGCACACTGAGTACTAGTTTCTAATGTGTCAAAGCCCCAGGGAAAGATAAGCCAAATGAAGGGCAAGAGAGAGCTCTCCTCTCCACAAGTCTCTGGCTCAGCTGTGGTCTGCCTGCTCTCCCTGGGCAGCCCTGTTAGCCACTGCTCCTCAATCAATTCCCTCCCCACACCCAACAAACCCCTCAGTCTCCATTTGCCCAGTTTATTCAATCAGTTTTTCCCACCCCTCCACGATGAACGTGAGAACACAAAATACACAGCAAAAGGCGATTTCTGCTGCACCAGAGTATAATGAAAATTAAACACGCTCTGCTATGTTTGAGCCATCTTACTCAACAAATTATCCAAGAGTCCCTGTTCTGCTGAACATTTTGCATTTAAAGGGGGAGATTTGCCTCTGATTGGATTATAATGTAAGTGAAAATTCATGCGTATTAATGATAAAATCCTTTATTAGGGGTAGAGATAAATGTCTAGTCATGGGGGATATTAGTAACTAACTTTTAAGGAGAGATTATTTCTCCAAATAAAAAGGCAAAAGTAATCCTTTCTAAACCTGCTTCATTTTTAATACTTGCTGCCAACAGCTAGATCTGCTTTCCTCCATTCCTGATACACCATAAAACCTTACAGCTTGTAATATCTCCTCTGTGTATGTGTCACATCACTTACTCAACAAAAAAAACCCCAAACTGTAAAACCAAAAATTGGAAAAACACCTGTTAAAAACTGGTGATCAGGGGAAGTTCCTGACATCTAGGAAGGACTGATGTTCTCCCCATCCCTAGGGAAGGGAGGGCATGGGGAGCACAGTATGAGTCTCTTGGCAGCCCATCCTCCTGACATCCACCTCCAAGCAATGAAGGATGAGGATGAAACTGCACCGTTACCAGGGCCATCCTCAGCAACACGGGTGCCAACTATGAGTGTGTCCTCTGCAAATCATGGCAGGTGACAACCTAAGGAACAGCTGAAACTCAGCACTGGAGGGACCCTGATGAACCTGTGCATGGCCTCTACCAGAAGCCTAGCAAGGTCTGATCAGCCAAAGGGCAGTTCCAGCCTCGGGGTGCAGGCTGACACCACGCAGTGACAGTGGAGCTGTGGCCCACAGAAGTGCCAGAGGGCCACAAGAGGCATTGGGGTGTTTTGAGGCTCCCTGTGCTAGTAGAGAGGAGGTAACCAGCTGCCCACACTTATCTTCCAACAGGAGGGGCCCCATCCCTGCATGCAGGGATGCTCCTTGACCAGTGTAAGTCACCCACTCTGGTGCTGGGGCTTCCCTGGAGCAGGAACCTGAGCTGGGTGATCTCCAAAGGGCCACTTCTGGTGGCATCTTTGCCCTTCTGCAGCCCAAAGACAGGTAAAGACTTTGAGCAGCATCTCTGCAAACTACTTATCTTACTTACTCTAGGACTTAAACTCTCTATCACAGCCAGGCAACAGAATGAATAAATTTGCTTTCTGTCAGGCAGTATCAAAGATATGAATAAAGCATTACAAGGCAATTTCAGGAACGCAGATCTTTGAACTGTGCTCTGCTTTACACCCCCAACCACGGCAGCAGAGAGAAAAATCCCTATTCAGCACTCTGGGATCTTCTTTTGATGTTGACTAGAGAGGGAAGAGACCATGTTCAAACCCTATGGATTATTGGTCAGTGTATAAAAACCCTCATGAAAGATGAGTCCTGCCTGGACTCACGCATGCTGCTGCAGCATAAATAGCAGAGAGATTTACAGCAAAGAGCCACTGTGTCCTTTGACAATGCCCTGTCTAAGCAAAAAACAAGTGAGATCCAGTGGCTCCCTGCCAGCCCACTCCAGCTAAAGGCCATGCCACACCAGCCATGTTATTATACTGATGAACAGCTTACATGAAAATAGGAAAAACTGTCCATCACTTATTTCAATCTCTGTCTAAAGCGATTTACTCATGCTAGCTTTTTCTCCCTTTATTCCTGGCATTTTTTCTTTTAGCCAGCATTTCCAGAAATGGCTACTGACTCACGGTCCTTAGGCTCATAGCCATTAACGAGGCTGAAGATTTAGTTCACAATAAGATCGGGGAGCTCCAAGGTGAGATCCTAAAGATGAGAGTTATCCCAAATCAAATGCTGCTTTTAAGCACACAAGAGCTGCTTTTGGCCCTTCCCTTCCACTTTTTAGAGCCTCACCCTGCAAGAAAGTTCACCTAAAGCAGCTACTCAGTGTGACAGGATCGCTGGCAGGTGAGTCAGCCTCAGATTTAGACGGGGTTTTCTTTGAGGTCTCAGTGCTGTAAATTCCCAAAGCACGTGAGCAATGCCCTTGACTGCTGGGAGCCACTCACACGTTTTAGGACGCACAAATGCCTCGGAGCTGGCAGGAACCAGACGTGCACAGGCATAGAGCAAGCTTTTAAACGTGGAGAAAATCGTCCAGTTAATAAATTACCTGTTAACTGGTTCTCCAGTTTCAAACAGAACAACTCCAGCAAGAATAACAGAGAAGAAGAAAGCATGCATTCAGAGTGCAGCCCTGCAGAACCCCCAGCCCCTTCCCTTCCCAGGGAATTCCAAGAAGGCTGCATGAGGCTCCCAGCCCAGTGCACGAGCGGGCACTTCATGCCAAACAGAATCATCCTTTAATTTTCTCAATTACCTCAGTAACCAAAAGCACACGTCTAGAGCTCTGCCATATTTCTGTCAGTAAGCAATGCTTTCTCTGCAGTAAATTCAGTTAGTTATTCTCCACAAAGGAATTGCTTTTAAGGACATCCCGCTGCATCTCTGTGCTGTGTTAGTGAGAGGAAAAGGACTCCTGACCTGGAATTGCACTCAGTGAAACATCTGTAGGCATCCAAGATAATATATTTTCTAATGTGAAGACACTGCATTTTAAATGTGACATTTTTAATGCTTTTAATTTAACCGCATCAGTATCACTATGGAATGGACTTCCTCAGAATCATTTGTGTTATACACATATGTACACAAGATATATATCTTTATATTTTTATATATATATATTTTATATATATATTCAGAATTTTCCTTGAGTTGTTTTTATACATTTAATGTTTACATTCTGCAATTTTTCTTTTTCTCAGAGCTGAAATTCCCATAAATCATAGCATTTCTGGAGTTTGGGTTTCAGGAATGCAAAACATCCCAACATCGATTTTGAAAGAAAATAAAACTGGAATTAAGGGAGTGTGCAGAGACTTAGCATCTGAATATTAGACTGGATGCTTTGGTATGGCAAAGTCACAGCTTACACAATAATTTTGCACAGTTAAAAAAGGAGCTCATATACTGTATCTTGGAAATAAATTTAAGATATAAAAGCGGTTATTCTGCTTCATGGTTGCTTAAAGTTACAGAAACTTTTATCATTACAGCACCCAAACCTTTCCTTACACAGAGGGGAGCTTTTCTGACCATGAAATAACCACATCAGCACTGCTCCTGCACTGGCAGGATCAAAACTCGCCACTTTTTCTAGGAGAAGGATTTTCCAGCATGCAGCAAAGCAACCCAGCCATCTCTGGCAGTCAGAATTTCTCTCAATCTCTTGATCTCCATCAGCATTCCTCCTAAAATCCTACATTTCCAGTGACCCTTCTCTCATCAATAACAGCTCAGGGCAGATTCCCTCCCAAGGGAAATGGTCAGCCTTGGTTTTAGTGGTGGTTTTGATATGCTGAAAGGCTTTCCTGAGGGAAGGGAGTGGTGGGGAAAATGGCCCTACCAGCGCCCATATCTAAAAATAAAAGCATTAAAGACATCAGTCATTGGGGGAAACAGTCACAAAATGCTATTGAGATTAAAGCCATGAACTCTCCAAGCAGCTGCCTGCCTGCCAGAACCCCCTGCAAGAGCACAGTGCAGCATTATCCAGATCTCTGCTGGCTTCCCAGCACCGGGGCAGCGCCCAGCAGAGCCCCCAGTACCTGCCAATTTTCATCACATCAGAGGAAACAGCCCTTTCTGTACAACCCCTGTGAAGAGCAAGGACTCACCATCGAATTCTCAGCTGATGGCAGTTTTTTATCTGGCCAGATGGATTTAACAGGCAAGACCCCACACTATCAGTGATTAGTAGCATCATTCTCCCGTGTCCCCTGTCTCTCGAGGGAGCAGGTGTAATGAAAAGCCCTTCTTCTTTCAGTTTCCATTTCTCATCCCTCACCCCTCCCTGCAGTCCTGCTATCTGTTTTGATGAAAGAGGAATGTGTCTATGCCTTTCAGTATAACCTGAGAAATTTCTTCCAAAAACAATTCCCGACAATTTTGGCTTGCCTTCAGCCATTTACTTCTTATTTGGATAAAAATCCGAGACGTGTCCATTTGTACATGAAATTATGATTTTGAAGAGAAGTAGACTAAAGGAATCAAAAGCAACTCTGCCATGTGATAAGCAGAGTTAATCCTTGACTTGTGCCCAAGAGGGGCCTGTTTGTCACCCACCACACAGCAAAGGGACAAGGCATCCACAGCACAGCAACACCAGTTTTAGCTGAAAAATAACCTGAAGAAGGTTTCCTGCTACAGAACCACATTTTCTGAAGTTTTCTTTGCCAGAAAGGACAGGGTTTTTCTGGCTGTGTGGTTATTTTTTGTTGTTCACTGTGACACCTCCCTGGCATGATGGAAATTATGATGATGAAATGACTGCCAAATTCTTTGTCCCCATCACCTGAAGGGCCAGGAACTTTGCTCCTCTCAGTCCTTCAATTAAAACAAAATACCACTTAGGGGTAACATCCTACTGGAGTGCACAGACTCAGTGCCTGATAGCCGAGTACAAAAACATAATGTTCAGCCTTAAATAGCCAACCTTCATTTTTGAAAAGCACTGGCAACAATAACTACAAAATTCTGTTTTTAGAGCAACCATTCTTGGCAATTATTTGTGGTAATTGTGTCTCAAGCTGGTGCGATTTCACAAACAGGGTGATCTCACACAGAGCTGGGAATAACACCTTTTTTTTTTTTTTAATATTCCTCATGCAAACAAAGTGAAGAATTACAAACAATCGCTGAGGGGTAAACTAAGCAAAGATAGTAGAAAGATACTGGAGTGGTAAAATATCTGCATTTAAACAGAACACCTATTTTTTTGGGAACTATACAAAAGGCTCTAGTTACAAACCCTAAGAACATGAAAGTTTGTTTGCTGAGGGGGGAGTGGTGGGGTCAGGGCTTCTGTAAGAACTAAGTGATAGCACAGTTTTACAAACTTATCAAAAAGAAAGAAAGTAAATTTTCAGCCACAAAGACAGCACAGAAGACCTTGCCATCATTGCTATATGTGTTCCTCCCACACATCTGAAGGTGGGCACCACTGTGAGAGCCTGAGGGTCACACAGCAGCAGGAATGCAGGTCACCCTTGCTTCTCCAGCAGCCCCAATCCCTCTCTTTCATCCTCTGTTTAAGTTTATCTGCTAAAGATGATGCCTTGGGAAGGCTGACCTGGAACAGAGACTGGGCAGAGCTAGAGAATAAAGCAGATATTTATTGAAAGGCCTCTAGGGTACACCTTGGGCAGGACAAGAGCCTGGCCAGGGCTACACCCAAGGTGGACCCAAAATGGTCACAAAAATGGATGACCAGTCATGAGGGCTCACACTTTTATAAGTTTTGGTCCATTTGCATGTTGGGGTTTGATTGTCCAGTTACAGCTTCAGGTTGTGAGGTCCCATCCTTCTTATTCCTCCCTTCAGTCTACCAATGTTGGTGCTTTTGAGCCTGAAAGTTGTCCTTGGTCTTCAGCAGGAAAAGGATTTGCTTTGTCTCCCTGCTCTGTGAAGAGAGCTGACTGACAATATGAGGCTCAGAAATACACCCCCCTAGGCAGCACAGAATCTGAAAAACATGAAAGCTAAAACTTAAGGCATCAAAGGTAAGGGAGAGCATCCAGCAAGTTTCCTATGCCGTCCTCTGACAACTGGAAGAGCCAGGGCATCTCATCCTATGGTCCTGGAGCCACTGGCAAGGCAGGATGCAGGAGCCAGAGGGTTGCTCTGGCTCCCTTGGAATGGGGCTGGCACCCAGAGGATCTGCTGTGGCACCATGGTCATGGGACCTGGCCTGGCCAACAGACTGTCCAAGACAGGGAGAGGAAAACAAGACTGCTCCCCCAGCCCAGCTCAGACAAATACAGCCCACTTTGCATATGCAGTTATACAACCTAATGAGCCTTCCTGCTCTGCTTCAGCACCAATTTTCCTTTTAGCTGCTTCAGAGAGGAGGTGGCATTGCACACAGTCCTTTAGCTGCTTACCAAGTCCCCAGAGGAGCAGGTATTTTTCCATGCATCTTTAAAGCAATGTTAATTACATTATATACAGTTGCAAATATACACAGGGGACAATAGTGTACCTTTTAATTAAGTATTACTATTGCTCCTACTGTTTCTAACTTTCATTCTCATCAGAGGATAAGGAAGCAAGGTCTTCTCACAGCTTGTCAAGGCTGCCCTGCTGCTGTGCTGCAGCACATGAGCCTCTGGGTCTGAGCCCCTCCAGGTGCCTGTCCCGGCCTGACACCGAGCACCGACCTTTATGCTGCTATTTTAAAAATGTTATTCTCTCAGACAAGGAAAAAAACACAACATGGCATCTCAAAAACACTTCCTGGGAATGGTTTGGCTGAAAAGGGGAGAGCCCTTCATCCAATGCCCCTCATCTATCAACACTCCTGGACTCACACACCTCACCAAAACACACACCAAGCCCACAGTTCTCACCCCCTCTGCTGTTTGCTGGGCTCACCAGTTCTCATTCAGCCTGTAAATCACAAGCATTTTTACTCATCTGGCACTAAATTGTAAGAACAACTTAAAAGGGTGTTGAACACAGTCAGTAAATACTATAAATCCCACAGTGAACGCATGCAGTCACACACAAATTAAACAAGATCATGAAAATTGATTTGTAAATGCACATACGCAAAACAATTTTTTCAGGGATTGCTCCTGTAATTCCTTTATTGAACTGGAGACTATCTCTTATCCATCATTGTTGCTTTAAATTTGTTAAATCAAATGCCTACAACAGATCTAAGAATGGGTTATAAAGCCAAAATGAGGTGAATTTTACTTAAAAAAATCAAAATACTTAACAGTGCACTCTTTGCATGGGGATCAAGCCACTCCTTAACTGTATTTCAGCTTCTCCCCTCCACATGCTGCTGTAACACACAGAGCTACAAGAACAGCCCATGAGGATTTAGCTCTTCCACGCTGAGAAGCTTGAAAAATTGTTCTCCATGTTATTGATTTAAAACAGTTTTAGGCTGAACTACAGACACAATTGCATGGTGAGTCCAAGTTAGGCATTCTATTAAAAAAATAATTTAAGAAGTCTGCAAGAACAAAGGGCCAAATGAAACTATCACTATCATGAGATGAGCAGAATAAGCATCCTTTCAAGTAGAACACTGCACATCCTCTTTATTCAATGTGTGTTTGTGCAATGAGTGTCCAAGTTCTGTACGAGAGTGTCACAGAGCTCTGCAGACCAAGGCCACTGCAGGACTGATGATAACAGGCTCCAGTGGGTGTGTTATGCTCAACAAATCCAACTCACCCAGGTCCAAGGGACTCAAGGGATTTAAAAAAAAACAACCAAACATCTCCTAAGCCATCCCACCCTCACAGGACTCTGCACGGGTGGAGGAGGTGTGTACACACAATGGATAATTTATCTGAGGGTTAGCACGCTCCAACTGAACATGTTTCTGCTCAGCTGAGGTTCTCAGTCACAGCACACTGCTCATCAGCTGGGGGGAGTATCTGGAGAACATGCAGAGTGCATTACTGTTCAATGCTCAGTGGAAATGGTAAAACAAACTAAGACCAGTAGAAATCCATTTGCATTTTTATATTCCAAGAGGTAACGCTGGCTCATTTATCTTCCTCCTAATGAAAAGGGAATCAGGCTCACTCTGACTCAGTTAAGTGACACAGCCTAAGGTAGTGCAGGGAGCGAGTGCTGTGGGATGTCACTGACAGCGGGAAGCACAGGGAGGAGAGGGTGCTGGAATGAGAGCTGGTGCTCCAGCCTCCCTCCTCTCCTCGCCTGCAATATCCATGCATGGTTTGGGGGCAGCAGAGCCTGTTACTGCAAGACAAATTCAGAGCTAAAAGGATATGGCAGCCCTCCACACTGTAGTCTGATTGCATTAGACTGAGCACAGCGCAAGAAATAAATATTTAGACAGGGTAGATGGCACCCTGAACACATCCAAGTGTCAGCTCTGATCTTGGACGAGTGAGAAGCACCCTCCTCTTCCTGTGCCCACTGCCTCATCCAGATGGCGTGCAGGCAGAGCCCCTCTGCCTGGTTCCTAGACAGCTAAAAACCACAGCCAACCTGCCACGATATTTCTGTCTCCCTGTGCTGGCTCATCCATCACTGCCAGGGCATCAACTGCTCCACACACTCCTCGCTGCTGCTGCTGCTGTTTACCATTAGGAAGGAAAGGGAAAATCTCCAAGCCCTGCATTACAACTGAGCTTTAGTTGCACAGGAGGCAATTAAGAAATTCGGGAGCTTCCAACTTCCCAGGAGGTAATGGACTTAATTAAACTTAAAGCAGTTCATTTGAAGAGGGTGGTGTGACCCTCTTTCTGCCAGCCTTCGGGCCCATGGAAACCCCTCACTGGTAGCTGTGTTAGCTCCGAGTATTAGGATAAATGTTTTCATATGCAAATCGAGCAGCATTCCTCAGTGCCCTGCCTACAGAGTGGCTTTATTGCTTCTCCCACACAGTTGTGCCCAGCAAACAACAAAAGGCAACCTGTGTTTATAGGGCACTGGCCTGACATTCAAGAAATCTGTGCTCAAAATACTCAGCTGTGCCAAATGTCAGCAATGTGATGTGGGAGGTCAAACACTGCTCTGTCTCACAGTTCCCCCATCAGGAAAAATGGAAACAATTTGTACTTCTCTCGCACTTCGCCTGTACAAACCCATGAAGAACGGGGGTGGGCTCAAATTGCACAGAAACACAGCTCAAAGCAAGGCAGGTACCCTCTCCACACTGCCAGTGCCATCTCACACACGAAGAGAAGATAAAAAACACTGGGCCAGGTGCTACAGCCTCTCCCTCCTGCTTCTCGGGCTGTCAGAAAACCAACTCACACTGGGTACGTCTGGTCAGTGCCACGTCCAGTCCCAGCCCTGTCTGGGCTTGGCAGCCACCAGCTGCTCCTCTAGCACATTGGACATGGCACAGGGACTTTGCCAAGGGGGATGTGAGAAGTAGAGGTCCCTTCTGGTGGCACAGAGGCTTTGCCAAGGGGGATGTGAGAAGTAGAGGTCCCCTCTGGTGGCACAGAGGCTTTGCTGAGGGGGATGTAAGGAATAGAGGTCCCCTCTGGTGGCACAGAGGCTTTGCTGAGGGGGATGTAAGGAATAGAGGTCCCCTCTGGTGGCACAGAGGCTTTGCCAGGGGGGATGTGGGCAATGGAAGTGCATCCCTTGCCGAAGTGTTTGACCCAATTACAGCTGTGACAGAGGAATAAAAGTTAAGCCGCCAATTTGTGACAGCAGAGCTTCTGCTGGATTCAGACTAATTGCCCACCATTAGCTGTAATTGGTGCACATTCTCCAGTGCAGGGAGAACCTCTGTTTGTTTTAGGAGAAGCAGCCATAGCTTCAAGGGGTGAAGCACCCACAAGCACATTCCCTACAGTAACGTTAGTTGGGGCAAGTACAGAATCCCCAGAGATGCTCCATCAGAGCCAGCCACTTTCCTGCTCCACTCACCCTGGGGAGGGCTTCATCACCTGCAGCAGAAAATGTAGCAGTAAGCTGTACCTCCCAAAAATATCAACTGTGATGGAGAACCAACCAGGTGAGCAGCTAAACACATTGTCCAGCGTTGCAGGTAAAGCCCAGAATGCTCATGGCAGTGGATTGCCCAGAAAGGCACCAGAGAAGGGTGCTCAAGTGACCAAACACCATCTTGTGCTACAGGGTGTAATAAGAAGATGCCATAAAAAAAAAATCACAATCTGTAAAGGACACTAACAAGGCACATGGACAGGGATTTTCATGAGGCATCCTGCCTGTCTGAACGTGACACAGCCTGAAATGAAAGCTGACAGCACAAAGGGAGGAAAAATTATCACAGTGATACAACCTGAGGTTGTAGCTGCCCAGATCCTGTTCTGACATCTGAAAAAGCACTGGCCCACAACACTGAACCAAGACAACTTAATTGCTGTTTCATGATAATTACTGCTGGCTGGCTGTTCTTCCTTCAACACACATTAGCCCATCCGAGCTGTTCAAGGTTCTGTTTGCAGCCTCTAGCACCATCCCATTATATCTTAGCTGGAACAGGGTCATCCCAAGAAACATGGCAGAACAGCAGGCCCAAGCAGTGCTGGAAACAGTGGAATGAAGCACCCAGAATCCATAATCATTTCTTCTGTGCTGCTTTTGAACGTTGCTGAACTTTCCTGGCTACTGTTCAAGCATTCTCACTGCTCAGCCACTGCTATGCAAGAGGCCGAGGATCTATGGTGGAAAGCAGAAAATACTGTAATTATCTGAAAAGAGGACAGTAAAGTTTAAGTGCATCAAGAAAAAACAAAATAAACAGAACCAAAAAACACCAAGATTTGTAAAGGCGAAGGAACACTGCAGAGCATGGTTTTCTCCTAAATTAACAACATGGCTTCTTGCACCTGGTAGAGTGCACTGCAAAAACCCACCAATTCACATCCCAGCAGCAACAAGACATGGCCAGCACAAAATTTGCCTTTGTTATGGGCAACCCAATGCATTCTGTCCTGCCTGGTCCAAAAATCCTTTGGAGAAAGGCTGCAAGGCTCCATGGATTCTTTGGTTTCACCCACTGCAGGGTTCTTACTCCACACAGTGGATTGGCAGCACCAGTGGAGGTCCAAGTGATGAAGTCTCCAGACAGTCATTACTTCTGAGGGATGCACCTTCTGTGTGCCATTACACAGGACAGCAAACTGAATTCTCACCAGGAAAACAGGAAAGTTGCTTCTTCTTTGCCAATAAATTGCAACTAATTGCTCAAGTTGCCAGGAGTGGAGGCAGATTCTACACATCGACACTTAAACACGCAGGAAGGCGTAGGAAGTTGTGTGTAAACCTGTAACACGGCAGTAGAGGAAACAAAGAGAAATGGCTAATTTATTCTAATAAATTCATTCAAGCCAAGCAGGTAGCTGCCAATTGCTCTGCTTAAAAGGCTCCTATTAACAGTGGCAGTTTTTCATGTGAAGTGTTTTGATTGTGACTATGCACACTGTCACCTGAATTACTGCAAAGATGAAACTATTGATTTTGCCAGTGTCTGCGTACAAGGAAGAAAAAAAAAACACACCTTAGGCATTCTTTCTTTCAGTCCATCCTTACTCACCCAAGCACTACACAAGTGTTTCAGAGCACTGAAGTCCTCTTCAGTCTTGATTAAACCTTTTATTCAGCGAAGTCCCCAAGATTTTTGGTGAGAACACTTTTCCTGCATCACGTTCTGCCTTCAAAGGGTTGCACGAGGCAATGTCTGAGAAACTCTCCAGTGGCCTTGCAAGTCCCAGCACGTGCCAGGATGTCACTTTACAGCAGGCAAGGCTCAATCCCACATTTTCAAACGCTTTAACTCAGGTGGGGTGTTCTCATGATATTGTTTTCCTTTACTGAGGTTGGAACAAGCACAAATCACAAAGCAAGATGCCTGACAAGGCCACGTCTTCCACTTCGGTCTCAAAGCAGTTCAATATAAAGCAAATTCGACAAAACTACAGTGGGAAATCTGAAAGTCATCTCCCAGCTACATCACAGATGCAGGGAACATTCAAGGACGAATTTCTGACAAAACAGTGCAGTTCTGCCTCCTGTTTGGCTGTAGATTTCAACAGTTGTCTGCAGAACTGCTGCAGGGCTGCTGGAGCAGGAGATTTCCAAGCTACCAAGCCAGAGGGAAGGTTGAATGAGTACCTGAGCAAAAGGCACGGATTTATTTCTTGCCTAAGGCCCACTTGAGCCCTCCAGCTGCCTTGTTTGTCCAGCTCTTTGCCTCCTCTGAGGCACTGGAGGCAGTGTCTGTCCCCATGGGGCTACAAGCATATTAAAGAGCAAAAGACAAATCACTAACTAGTGTTAATCCTCCTTACCTGCTTACAGTTAGGAGGGTTTGCTTTGGAGAGATAAAAGGAGTTGCTTTAAGCACAGCTGTGACTGAGATCTGGCACCTCAGACTTGATCTTGATGATCAAAATCCCTAAAATGTAAGGACAGACTAGGGACACAGAAATGCAAAACCTGGTCAGGGGCCCATTTACAAGGATGCTCACTGCAAATCACCACTGGCCCCAATTAGCCCACAGGCAGAGGAAATGTCTTCAGAGAACACATACTTTTATCCCTGCCTCCAAAGGAACACGATTAAGAGAGTTCAGGGTATCTTTGCCACAGTGGGAGCATCAAGTCAAATGTGAAATAAGCAGGGAAGGCAAGCGGATCACTTATTTCCCCCGAGAGAAAATGATGCATGCTGACAGGCTGATAAAACCACTAAAACCTGATCCTGCTCATCACAAGGCAGGGTCAAACAAATCCCATGCAAATCTCTGCAGCGCTTTCCACAGGCTGTACCACAGGCAAAGCAACGCCGGGTGAGCATTAAAAGGAGAAATTAACTCTCCAACACTGTACTAAATGCTGCAACACCCTTTGGGAATCTTTGAAACACATTTCCCCACCCAAGTCTTTAGGGCTGAAAATCCCTCCCCAAGAAGTTAGCTTTAAACACCACACAAGAATTCGAAGAGTGGATAAAAACCCCACACACGAGGTCAAACACTGAGTGAAAACACGGCTCTTCAGAGGGAAACGTTTCATTGGTGGGACTAAACTTTTTGGCACTGATGACCACAGGAGCACGCTGGCAGAGATCTTCACTGCCCTCCTGGATGGAGACAGAGCCTGTCCTCCTCGGTAACAACTCTACAGAAACAGCATTTCTGCTCTGGTTCAGATGCTGACATTTACAGAGAGGCTCAGAGGGAGGCTGCCCACCTCTGCCAACCTGCTCAGGCACACGGGTTGGGTCTCTATTTGCACTTTTACCTCTGGCTGGGACACAGGTGCTGTGGGATCACTGGCCCCATCTGCACCACACTGCAGGTCTGAACTGCCCCAGCCACGAACACCTGAGATGTCTGTGCCAAAACCCACAGCAGCAGTGCCTGGCTGCTGCTGGGAGAGGGAGAACATGGATATTGTGCCTCCCTGCCTGGGAGGGGCCAACACAGTGCCCTTCCATAGCTCAGTTTTACCAAGTGTAGGTGGTAATATTTGGCATTCCCCTTCATCTGACCCTCACTGTACACAGGTTGTTCCCATGCTCTTCTCTCTCAATCCTCTTTTTAACTGCTTTCACAGCATCAGTAGAGGAGGGCACTGGGTCTGGCTGAGCTGGAGTTAACATTTCTCACAGAAACCCTCACAGTGCTGAGCTTTGGTAGCTGGGAAGGTGCTGGCACAGCACAGGGGCAGAACACAAAGTTGTCACATGTCTCAGGGACACTGACCCCCTGAACCATGCAAGCAGGGTGGCCTGGGAATGGCAAGGCAGCCCATGGGATGCTGGCAGGCTCCACACAAACCATCCTGCCCCCTCAGCACAGCTCTGGGGCACTGACCACCCTGGGAGTACCTGCAGGGTATCCAGGATCCAAAACTCCAGCCCAGGCATCAGATGCTCAAATACTGCAGGCAGAATTAGCCAGATTGCCTGGACTCCGTGCCTCTGGTGTTTGGTTCAACTCCCAACTAATCTGTGATGTGTTTGGGATGGAGATCATCTCCTCCTGCACAAGGAACCCACATCTCAGGGTGCATCACTGCCATTTTTAAAACAGATGATAAATTGTATTTTGAACTCTGTGCATTTATCTTACCATAACTCCAAAGCCACCCTTGACTTGTTAAACTGCCAAATACGTGAACTCTGCAGACAGGCACCACCCATCATCAGGTCTGCAATGAGGAAGCAGCCCATCCATGAGCTTTCAGATTCCAGCTCTGCAAGGAGCAGCAGGAAGGAAAAAAAACCCTCACAATGGAAGTCATAGCTCTGTTGTAATCTGTGACACACACTCCATTTCCAAGGAACCAAACTGGCTGTGAAGGCTGAAAGCCAAGGCCTGCAGCTCAGTTGGAAGGGCCGAAGTCCTTGGATGGGAAAGCCCATATGCATCCCAGGGTTCCTCGGACTGCTCTAATTTTTCATAGTCGGGCTGCTGGGCAAACTGGACACTGTCACTTTGTGCACAAGCTGCCAGGGCAGCCTGTGTGCTTGGCCAGCTCCTCAGCACAAGCAAAAGCTGGGCACTGCCCAGGCAAGAATCAACAAAGAACAATTTAAAATGGGTTCTTCTCTTGAAGAGAGAAGGTTCTCTCTGTGCCCCCAGCACCCCATCCCTGAGTGCACCAGCATGGAGTGCTCCTGCCTCTTCCCCACAGGTGCCCTTGCTAGGAGGAGTGAGCAGGAGCACCCTCTTTTTGGGCAGATGCAAAGCTGCAGGAGAGGACAAGAAGAAACCTCCTCTGAGCTCTTTATAAGCAGGTCCCATCAAATCCTTTCCCAGTTTACCTAACCTCCCTAAAAATCCTTTAAAATCCACACACCCAGTGCTCTGTGGCAAGGTGGCACAGAACGACTAAAAAACAACAAAAAAGCTCCATTTCAATTAACTTTTTATGACTTCTTGAAAACCATCTGTGTAATTTTGCAGCATTTCCTTTTAATCCCACTGACAGAATTATGTTCATCTGCCTGAAACACTGCATTTGTTGTGACTATCACAAGACCTCATTTAGTGGACGTCACGGCCCATTACCTATTTTTAATAGGGAGTCACTGTCTCTCTCCAGTCTGTGTGTGCTGCAGCAGACACTGCAACTGCAGCCCCACAGCTCCTGCCCACCCAGCCCCAAGCAGCACACAACAAGGAGGCTTTGCTTGTACAAAGGTGTATATATATATATATATATA